>CABHPH010146263.1:0-42462 GCA_902168325.1 Peromyscus nudipes
TTTTTTTGTTATGGAAATCAAACAATACCACATGCACTATTTTTCTTTCTTTCTCCCAGAAAACATCATGATTTGTCAGGCATACCTCCAGATCTCTACAAGCCAAAGGTCTGGGCTGTTTCTCCTTGCTGCCTATTATGGTTGTAGCATGCCTTTTTCTTCTAATAGCTAAATATGCACACCCCAATTCTATCCTTTAGAGTCTCATCAGCCCAACTGAGTCTAGGATCCAGAGCCATGGCAGAATCTCCCACTCTGATCTCAGGCCATGGAAGACTCCCACCTCACAGCATTTTGACAATGCTAATAATACATTGTTACTAAGTGAACTCTTAGGCCGGCACCACCAAATGCCCCCATCTGGATCTTACCAGAGAACCAAGTCAGCTGTTATGTCTCACAGAAAATCTATTCTAACATACCCACCTTCCTCAGTCCTTTGCCAAAGACACACTAGTTTACCCACTTTATTTTTTATGGACTTTCATTTAAAAGTCACCCTGTAGTGTCGCAGGGCCAACTCCAGGTGTTCTTACCAGGATATTAATCACCAAGTCATGAAATAGTGCTCCCATATCATAATCCATTTCATATTCTATCTTCTCTGCATGCAGTGCTCCCCAGACTCATCCCACTAGCCAGCTCCTGTGTCTTTTTATATGCACATTATTTCCACAGAAACAGGAAGTATTTTTTTCAGTCATGCTCTGTTGCGGCTTACCCCTAGTTATTGAGTTGATGATAAAAACAGTAAAAAAAAAAAAAAAAAAAAAAAGTTGTCAGTATTCAGGCAAGGGCGTATTGGTCTCCTCTATTCTTGGAGGATAAAAAGACTCATTCTGTATACTCTGTGTTTCAAATGAACCTGGAAATGCAAGATTCTTACACCTACATCCATAAACATTCTGGTCCCAAAGGCTGTTCTTTCCTGTAGGCCTCGATGACACAAACCTGGTGAAGCTCTGTGTTCTCTCCTCTTTGCAGCTCTGCCCTCTTCAGTGCTGAATCTGGCTTTCACGGCTGTCAGCCCTGGGGTTTCAGGAGTTAGGGTTTTCCTTGTAGCTGTCTTCCAACCCTTTTGGTTTTTGCAACCTATTTTGATTGTTTGTTGGCCAACCTGTTCATCATTTATGTTCTTCATGGCTCTTAAAATGGTAACAGAGTCACCCAACTACACAATTGTTGTAGTGGAAAACGTATACTAATACCTCTTACCATGTAGGTGTCTTAGCAGTTCAGAGCGTAGTGTTTCATCTTCCACAGCACCAGAGTTATCACACCATACCTACTGTGGCGTGATCGGCAAGTGTAGTAGTTCTAGAGACCAGCCTAAGCAGTCAGGCTGCTCCTAATTCCAACCGTCTTAGCCTGTGCTTCCCAGAAGAATGTGCAACAGAAGCTCTCAGGAAGCAATAGTGGGGAATTGGCGGGAAAGTGACTATTCTCACAAGTTAATCACCACTTTGAACAAATACGCTTGAGCCTACCCAGGACCTGTCAAGGAGATGCCATATTGCTTTCTGCTGCTTTCATAAAACACTAACCAAAACCAAGTAGGAGAAGAAAGGGTTTGTTTGGCTTACAGGTTTTAGTCCATCATCAAGGAAAGCCAAGGCACCGAGGCAGGACCTGGAGGCAGGAACTGAAGCAGAGGCCATGGAGGATGCTTCTTACTGGCTTGCTTCCATGGCTTGCTCAGCCTGCTTTCTTGCACAACCCAGGATCACCTGCCCAAGGGGTGACACCACCCACACTGGGCTGGACCCACCTACATCAATCATTAACCAAGAAAATGCCTCCCACAGACATGCCCACAGACCAGTCTAACAGAGGCAATTCCTCAGTTGAGGTTCCCTCTTCCCACGTAAGTCTAATCTGTGTCAAACTGCCACAAAAACTAACCATTGCAGGAGGCGTTTAGACTGCATCCTCAGAATTTTCTAGACAAGAAAGTGAAGTTGAGGCAGGGGGCAATTATCTATCGGCACTCATTTCATATTATACAGGGTTGCCGTGTAGTATAGTATAGTATAGTATAGTATAGTATAGTATAGTATAGTGTAGTACAGTACAGTATAGTATAATATAGTATAGGTTGCCCTGCAGAGTATTAAGTTCTTTACACCCCAGGCTGCACAGTGTGAGTGCCAGGATGAAGGGGCAAGGGAAGAAAGCAAGAGATGTTCAATGCATCTGAGATCAAATGCTGCCAAGTTACACCTGTGTAAAGCTGGTTGCCAAAACCATCAAAGGTGGGCTGAGACTGCAAACTTTCTCTTATATAAAGGGCTAGAGAGTAAATATTCTAAGCTTTGCATACTGCATATGATCTCTGTCTACCATATCTTCTTGTTATTTTAAGGAATTTTGTTCTTAGTGTTGGGCCTTACAGAACCAGGCTTCAGGCAGATTTAGCCAGTATGCTATTCTTTGCAAAGGCAGATGTGAGATTAGACCTGCAACCCCCGGCTTTTTTTTTTTTTTAAATCATGAATGTGTCTATCCTTCAGTACTCCCAACCTCCCTGCTTGCTTCATTTTCCTCTTTAGCATGCACCACTTTCTAAAATGTTATAAACTTTACATATTCATTTGGTTTACTACCTAGATGCTTCAGAAGAATGTCGTCTCCACTCAGGAAAGACTTTGCAGCTGGTCAGTGTGCTACAGTACTCTCCCTCATAGAAAGGAGAGTGTGTGGCCCGTGGTACGCTCTCAGTGTGCTTGCTAAACAAATCAAAGCAACAGAGTGGCATGCTATGTCCAGCACTTTACAAATGACGGGAACCCAACACACATATTAATCTCCATTTTGCTCACCCTTCACAATCACCTTTTCAGGTGGGAAGGCAAATGCTGCTGTGCTCATTTTGCGAACAAAGAAGACAAGCTGAGGAATGAGAGCAGCACTGGAATAGAAAACAATCAGGGACTTGGGAATCTTCTGGCCTGCCTCTGGCTCCTGGCTCCAGCACTTTCATCTCTCATAAACTCTCTGCAATCAGGCCCTTATCGGTAACATGGAGATTAGTACTTGGACTTACAAGGCTATGTGATAACTAAAAGCTGTCCTGGGGAAAGCGGTAGAAGCAGTCAGCACAGAGGTTGTAAAATGGCAGCCTTTGGGCAGGGTTGCGCAGAGCAGTTGGACAGAGGGCTTACTCACCTCTCTGCCTTCCCGTCAGAAAGTAGTTGAAATGATGATCAGTGTGAGTTCTCGTCCCAACCACAGCGGGAAGGCACCCCACCTTGCCTGTCTGAGAGTCGAGTCTACTCTACTGCCCTCAGGCTGAATTCTATTTAATTTGACTTTACATGCAAATATATTCAAAGGTATATTTTTAGGCATGTGTTCACCTTGGTTGTGAGAGAAACTGCTTCTGGCTAAATACTGTAGTTTAGTTTGATGCCTTGATTACACCTGTCTGGACCTTGCAGACATTTTGAGTAATCTATGCTTGGCTTTTGATACAAGCAAGGTTTGGTTTGGTTCTTGATACCACACTGATTTAGTAATTCTGAGCCTCGTTGTATCTATTTAAACAAAACTGGAGTGCTTTTGGCTTCTCTGAGGGTTAATATTGATGGTCAACTTGATAAGATCAAAAATTACCTAGGAGAACACTTCCTGAGGAGTGGATGGGGGCAGGGAGTAGAAAGGAGGTAGGGGAGGGAACGGGAGTAGAAGAGGGAGGGGAAACTGTGGTTGGTATGTAAAATAAATTAAAGAATTAATTAAAAAAATTACCTAGGAGAAAAACTGGGCACGTGTGTGAGGAAGTTCGTAGTCTGGGTTAACTGAAGTGGCGAGTCCCACCCTAAATGTGCGTAGCGCCATTCCATGGGTTAGTCAGGCCCAAGACTGACTAATAAGGTGAAGGTGAGAAGCTTGCTGGTATTCATTGCCCTCCACTTCCTGACTGCGGATGCCATGGAACCAGCTGTCTCACACTAGTGTTGCCAGGCTTTCTCAACCCTGATGACTGTACTCTCAAACCACAAACCAAAACAGACCCTTCCTGAAGTGACTTTTGTCAGGGCGACGAGAAAAGTATTTAAGCCACCTTCTTAATGCCATGTTCCAAAGTGTAACACTCCCATATTTTAACACTCTCAACTCAGTCCCTTTTCTGGAATCCACCTTGCAGCTGTGTGGGGATAAAATGAAGAGTCAGTGTGTTAGCTGTCGAGGCTACAGTCACGTCTGTAGCAGAAACCTCAGCAGTCCAAAGAGATGCCTTGTTGCTGCTGCCACTGACGCCAACTACCTATGACTCATAGTGGTTATCCCTAAAGATGGCCTCCTGATAGTCCTTAGGTCTATATTCACTCTCTATCTTTAACTCTAAACAGCCCAGACAAACTGCTGACCCATCAGTGTGGCAGAAAATGATGCTGCATGTCTTGTAAAGCTGTTTTAAGGAACAGTGCAGCTCCCATCTGGCTCACTGGGAAGATGGAGCTGAGAGGAAGTCAGCATTCATCTGGGCTTCCAACTACTCTGTGCAGAACATCGTGCTGGGAGACTCCAGCTCCAGCTGCCATCTGACTGCCCACCACTGCAAGGCGAACCACAGGCTAGGACCTTCCCATTGAGAACAGAATGGTCCGACAGAACAATGAAAAGAAACCGAATGGCTAACTTGAAAGCTTGCCGGTTTTAGGAGTGCTTGCACGATACACCATGGGCCATCATTTCCTGCTACAGCTGAAGCAACGTGGCTTGGCTGTGTGGTCTTGCTTCCCATGCTGTTAGTGTGGCTGGTAGATATTCCTGCCCAAATGCTATTTTTCAAAAAGCCACTGCTAAGGTACCCAACTCCTATAAGCAAACCTCCACCATGAACCTGTAAACAACCCCAATGAAACTCAACTGGGTCTCTCTCTCTCTCTCTCTCTCTCTCTCTCTCTCTCTCTCTCTCCCCTCTCTCCCCTCCCTCTCTCTCTCTCACACACACACCAAAATCAAACCACGAAAGTATAAGCAGGAATAACCTGGCTGTGGTGGTGCACACCTTTAATCCCAGCACAGAGGCAGAAGCAGTCCAATCTCTGTGAGTTTGAGGCCAGCCTGGTCTACAAAGCGAGTTCCAAGACAGGCTCCAAAACTACACAGAGAATCCTGTCTTGAAAAACAAAAAGCAATAGCCTCCTCAAAAAAAAAAAAGAAAAAGAAAAAAGAAAAAGTGGAAGAGCAGGGCTTAATGGGAAGAGGAAACTGATTATCAGAAGAGAGCAGAGGCCAAGAGGGTAAGGAGGTTGAATATGAGCTAAATGCATGAAAATATCATACTGAAACCTACTGTTAGATATAAGTAATGTATGCTAATAAAAACCATTTTAAAATGTGTTTGCACATGCAATGCCACAAGTCTTCCAAACCAATCTTTCAGCCACTTCCCATCCAGCAGAAGAGCTGGGCTGAGACAGTCTGGGGTTCTCTGTCAGTCTGACATGCCAGGGGGAGTCATAATAGGAAGTTAGTGCTTTCCAATCAGAATAATCTGAAGACCAAATAAAAGAGATTGCTTTTTCTAAGGAGTGGGAAAAGGAGAATAATAAAAGGAAGCAAAGTAGTATCAGCCTAGGAGAGCGAATCCTCTACTCCTGTGCTGTAAAGAACACAGGAAGCAGCAGCTGATGGAATCTCCGAGAGACAGCCATACAGAGTGGGCCACCTCATGAGGAACTCTGTTGTTCAGTCTAGAGATGGAACCAGCTCTAAGCCAGGCTGCAAAGAGCGAGCCAGGTAAACAGAAACCCAGAACTGTCTCACACCCACTCCTCCAAGATCCTGCTGGAGCTTTTCATTTGACAAGGCAGAAGGCACAGGGGCTGTGGCAGTCTTAGACTTGTCTGTACAAGTCAGTGTCCCAGGGCTAAGATCAGGGCAGTGATGGGCAAATGGGATGTACTGGTGCAGCCCCAGAGCATTGTTGATGACCGTTCTCAGCTCAACAGAGCATCTCTTTCTCTCCAGACGGGAATTTTAGCTAAGAATGCCCAATGCCCTTCCCTGCCAATCAGGTGCAGCTCAATAGCATTCAAACACCATAATTCTTGAAATAGAATTCTGAATTTGCTATGTTTCTCACACAAATTTGTCTACTTTCTTTCCAGAAGTTTGCAGACTTCAATACATTTTTTTCCCTCCCAAAGCTGTTTTCAAAAAAAAAAAATTAAACATAAAGCTTTTCGGGGAGGCTACTCATGAAACTAATTACAGTCAGTATAGTAGGTTTCAGGTAGAAAGGAAACCTTCTAATTGCAATTCTGTTCTCATGCAAAATACAAATTTGCCATCACCCTGAGTTGGTTTTTATAATTAAAACAAAATGCAAATGGCGATGCTCATCTGACAGAAGAGAATTAAATCAGATCATGGATAACTCTCTACGGGGCATGTGCAAAGTGGAAGACAATGGTATTCTCCTATTGTCCCCCTCGTCTTTAAATGACTTGCCCAACATTAGAGTAAAGGTACAGATTTAAACTCCAGGGTTCTGGGCTCCAAACTCAACACATCTGCTGCTACATCATATTGTCTTTAATGCTACAAACAAAATCAATAATCAGAGGAAGAAGTTCAAATTTTGTGTACCCAGAGACACAAGCGCCGCCTCTGGTATTTCAGGCAACACAAGAAGAGAATTTACATAAATCATATTGCTTCTCCAGCTGTAAATAACCATACTTCCAAGGCATAGTATCCTACTTCCTGTCAGGTTCCACCCTACTTCCTGGGGCTGCATGGGGTCCAAAGTTGAGGAGAGTTTGTCAGCCATTACTGGTAGAACCTGCAAGCTCCTAGTAAGAATCTAGCATGTATTAAAGAAGTGATATTGGGAATTATCCTTGTAGTTTTAAGTAAGTCAAGCATAAGAAAGGGTATAATTATGAAATAAACAATAACAGTGTAATTCTTGACAAATAATGTTCCCTTTGCAGGAGGTGAACAGGTTTTCCTGATTGCTTTGCAAAAACACTCTGATTCACTCATGACTTTCAAAGACTTTCATGTTGCTTAGAATGAGATACTAAAAGTCCTGGATCAGAGGCCAAGGAGATGAACTGGGATTACAGGGAAGGCAACCACACCTGGAATTCTGTGATCTTAATAAATGACATAACAAGGAGGTAAGAGAATAGCAGACAGAAAGTTCCAGAGTCAGAGAAATGCCACTCCTCTAGTAATGTCAGTATAACATTCGAGTTGGCTGCCATAGTATCCAAGTCACAATCTTACCTTCTTAACTCATTTTTCCAAAATTCCTTCTTATGTCTTCTGGGTGTTCTTCCCATTGAATGGTTCTTTTGATTCAAAAGAAAAGATAATGAGCATAAATAATTGAGAAATTTCTGAAGCCTGCTCCTTTGTCATTGTATGGGTCAGACTGTTTTATCATAAGACAGATGCTGGAGAGAAACACTTAGTGAGGAAAAGACTTATCTTGTCTCAGAGCATCAGGGTTCTGAGGGCATAGCAAAATCGAGAAGCTCACTGTATTAGCTACTTTTCTCCTACTGGGATAAAACACCATGACCAAGGCAACTCATAAAAGATGTTTTATTGGGCTTATGGTTGGAGTCCATAATGGCAGAGCAAAGGCATGGCAGCAGGAACAGCTGAGAATTTACATCTCTAAACCAAAAGCAGGAGGCAGAGAGCACTCAGGGAATGAATAGCAAGTGTCTTCCAAACCCCCAAACCATCAAATCCCATCTCCGCCGACACACCTCCTCCAACAAGGCCACACCTTCTAATCCTTTCCAAACAGTTCCACCAACTAGGGACCAAAGATTCAAATATATGAACCTATGGGGACCATTCCCATTCAGACCACCACACTTACCTCATGAGGAACAAGGAAACAAAGTGGGGTGGGGGTGGCAGGGAGGTAAGCAAACAGACAGACTTATGGACAGCCAAGATTATACAACCAAGCTTCCTGATTCTTCTTCTATTCCAGCCAGGATCCCAATGTGTTAGATCCTGGCAGCCTCATCCAAGGGATGGGAATGGTCTCACAGGCAGACCCCAAAGTGTGCTTCACTCTTCTTCTAGGCATCTCTCTATCTGATCAAGCTGACCACTAAGGTTAGCCGTCACCTACAACTCCTTCCTTCCTGAATCTACTTCCATGGCCACCAACGCTGTCCTGATGTGATAGCGGATGCTATCATGAAACTACCAGAGTTGGTTCAGTGTCTTCTCCAGTGCTCACAAGTGCCATTCTGCACCGAGACTTTCGGAGGAATGGGGAAATGGGAATGCCAGCTTCTTCACATGAACTCCAGATGAGCAAAATGACACATGACCAGCTCCCTTACAGGCATTGACCTTATCTATATAATATCTACCTACGACAACCTTTCTTCTGATATTACTGAGGGGATTGAGTTGATGGAAAGGCATTACCTCTACCTGGTAACTCTAGCCCTCTGGAGGCTCAGCACCTCTTTTTTTACCTTTGTCCTCCTAGAAATGGGGTATCCTATTTCCAATCTCAGAAGTTCATATTGATATATTCATTTACTTTAAAATACTTTTTTTGTGACTTTAGAGATGATGTCGTTTGTACTTACATCACTTCCTGTCAGCTCATTCCCACTCTCCATTTGTTCTTCTCTATATACTGTGTCTTTTTCTCTGGCTGTTAAGATGCTTTCTTTGCTAGAGATTTTAAGTAGCTTTTATTATATTATATCCTGGTTTAGTTTTCCTCATATACATTAATATTCTTGGAATTTGGAATATTAAATTTAAATTTTCTTTAAACTTGGAAACTTTTCATCATTTGAGTCTTTAAGTATCTTTTTCCTCATTTTTCATGGTCTCAACATGTTGAAATACCAGGTATATCCAGGCACTCCCCTTCTTTTAGGGACTTCAGTTATAATGTGTTATACATACATATTGTTCCACGGTTCATTTATAATGTTTATTTTCTAGCTTCTTTTCTCTCCAAGCTTCATTTGAGATATTTGTGGCTTTAGGTTCACTGCTCTGTGCTTGCACATGTCCCATATGCTATTCATGCATCTCCTAGGTAACACATTCCTGCTTCTTGGTTGAATGTCAGACACTGTGACTTTTGCATTGCTCAACAATGGACATTTTTGTGGTCATGTGCATATGCTTGAGCTTTGCTCTGGGATGTCTTTGAACTATTTGGAAGCAGTGTGACACTTTTGTATTTTGCTTAGAAAAATATGTTGAACTGGATGAGTTCAGTGTTCATTTAGGGGTCATTTTTTTACCCATAATTGAGGCAACACCATTCATGGTACTCTATCTGAAGCCACACATTGTGGTATTTTCTACTCTGGTGGATGGAAACAAAACCTGTTAGAATTAGAGGGTCTCAATCCAGATCTTGGGTCTGTTAATGGCTAGCCACACAATATTAAATAGATCACTTAATATTTGTGCCTTCGGTTCTTAGTCCATGTCAGACATCAAAGTGCACACAGATAAAAGCCCTGATTAAATAAAGTCCATCCGTAAATGCCATTCATTTCTCTTCTTTATGAGTGTCACTCATTCTCAATAGCAAAACTGTCAGCTTTGATGGTGAGGGCCTCCACAGCCGGGCATGGTAGGAGAACTGTAATACTGAGGCCAGCCTGAGCAACTCAGTGTGACCCTATCTCAAACATCTATTTTTTTTTTTTTTGATATTTAGTGTCTTTTTTTTTTTGTCTATCTCAAACATTTTTAAAAGCTGGGACTGTAAACAGAGCAGTATAGTATTTGCCTAGCATCTGCAAGGCCTTGGGTTAGTCTCCAGCACTGTTCAAAAAGACAAGGAAGAGGAGGGAGAGGAGGAGGAGGAGGAGGAGGAGGAGGAGGAGGAGGAGGAGGGTGTGTGGCTGTCTCTGAGACCTATCATTAGCCTATTGCCAAAATGATTCTTCTACATGTTTGCCTTCCTCCTGCCATCATGCTCTACTCTTCAGTCATTTCTGCATAATGAGGGTCTTTATACCCCTCGCACTTGGAAGACTCAGAAGACAGTAAGCAAATTTACAGTAGAATGCATGTCCTACACCCTGACCATGCTAGGCTCCCTTCCGGCCTGTCAAGGTCTCCAACACATGAAACTGGTGCTTGGGGCACTTTGAGGGCAGAGGGTTGGAAGCTGGGCTGCAGCTCAGAGGCACAAGTAGTTAACTGTATAGGGTTGACTGAGGGACAAAACACAAGTACAGTGGTGATAGCCAGAAACACCATCCGGATGTATTAATATATTCGTGGAAGAGCAAGGTCACAGAAAATGGAATGGAAATCAGAAGCCTCCAGTTATGGCGCAGTCAGACAACCAGAAAAGCCAAAGCATAGGAACCCTGACTTGGGGAGTATTGAAGAATTCCCAGGAGCATCATGGGAATCCTTCAGATCTGAAAGTCAGGCTACCTGGGTCCTCTCCCTGGGCCAGATGAACCTTCACATCTAGTGATGAGTGAGCCATCTGTCAGGGCCTGAGTATGAAGTAGAAACTCATGCGCTGTATCATTATTCATGTTCCCCCTGTTCTCTTATTACCACATCCATATCTTCCCCACATTTAGAAGCCAGCTCATGCCCCTTTCTAACAGACAGACAAACAGTGATCCTCTTCTACTCCAAACCTCCAGCCATCCTGCCCAGCAGCTCCTTGAGAACACATCCCATTTTCCCTCTGTGTTACAGGCATCTGGGAGACACTGATAACTGACACTTCGGTGGACTCCCATGTGGAGCTATATAAACGGAACCTCTCCTTTCATTTCCCGGAGCCCAGTTCCTCACCTGTAAACAAGCTGAACAAACCCTGCCCCACCCATACCACTCCGGGTCCTACTCAGGTCCTATAAGGACAAACTTACTAATGTCCTTTGTAGATGTCCACATGTTGGGGAAACATGACTACAGACAAAGAACAGCGAGGCAGCAACTATGTTTAAGACAGCTCTTCACAAGGTCTCTGAGAAAACAATGGCAGGGTTAAGGTACGGTGGCCCATACTATTTCCATCTTCAGTTTCTATAAGTCAAAGTAAACAACGTGGACCTCCAGCCAGCTCTGCTCCTCCCAAGCTTGAAGAACTTGACTGACATATGGAGCTTTTAAGCAATCACTGTTTCTTACTCCTTTTAATATCTCCGATGCATAATTGGCCCGCAGTGTGAAGCAGCCAGAACAGTGACTAAGGAAGCTAAAGGTTAGGCATCAGCCGCTGTCCTAACTCACTGTGTCAGAGGCAGGTCACCTAATCTCTCTAGCAGACTTTTTTTGATCTATACTTCAAGGCCTTGGGCTACATAACTGAATGAGATGCTTTTAAATTCTCTTATGTGGTGCATTAAAGTCACTTTAATGAATCTTGAATAACTGTTTTATAAGTTATAGTAGAGACCATTATTTCAGCTTTAAAAAATTGTTTAGTGAGTGTAAGTGTGTTTGAAGAGCTAAAGCTTGCTTGGTCTGCTAGCTCTGTGGCCTTGGCAAAGCAGCTAAGCTCCTGAGGCTTCTTCTCCCAGTAGCTCTATCCCGGAATGCCTGGGAACATTAAATATTAAAAGGGCCCAGTGTCAATATTCTGATCCCGCTCCTTGGGGCCCGCCCTGAGTCCTGACTTAGAAGCCTCTTCTTAAGGAAAAACTCCGCCCCTTTTCTCGTACTCCTTAAGCTTTTCCTCCCACGAGGTGTGCACCCCTCTCTCTCTCCCTTCATCTCTCCCTCTCCCTCTCCCTCTCTCTCCTCCTCTTTATCTCTCTATTATAATAAACTCTCCCTGTGGATGTAGTGTCTGGGTTGTGATGTCCGCCCTCCGCCCTGCCGCCATGCCCGCATGTATCTGCCCAGCATGTTTCCCTGCTCGAGTGAGATGCCCTCGGGGTCCACCCCCCCAAACCCCTACCCCTGTGTAATAAATCATAACACCCAGCACAGTTAAGAACACAGTCTGAACAACAAATAAGCAGTATCTGGCAAAACTAAGCCACATTTAGAATTCAGCTTTAAGCTGGGCAGTGGTAGTGCTCGCCTTTAATCCCAGCACTCGGGAGGCTGAGCCAGGCAGATCTCTGAGTTACAGGACAGGCACCAAAACTACACAGAGAAACCCTGTCTCAAAAAACCAAAACCAAAAACAAAAACAAAAATTAGAATTCAGCTTTAAAAAGAATTCTTAAATAAACTGAGTGTGGTGGCACATGCCTTTAATCCCAGCACTCAGGAGGCAGAGGCAGGTGGATCTCTGTGAATTCAAGGTCAGCCTGGTCTACTTATTGAGTTCCAGGACAGCCAAGGCTATGTAGAGAGACTCTGATTTAAATATATATATATATATATATATATATATATATATATATATTTCTTAAATGGATGTTTAAAGCTTCAATTCCAACTTCAGAGACCAAACCTATTGAAATACAGTCACTCACATTAACATCAAGAATTTAGGACTCAGGCCTGGCAAAACAGCTGCAGGTGAAGGTGCTTGCCATGCAAATCTGACTCCAAAGTTCAATGCCCAGAACCACATAAAGGGAAGAGAGAGCCAACTGCACAGAACTGTCCTCTGACCTCTACACATGCACACCGTATCGTGCACAGCCCCCCACCCCGACACACGCACACATCATGCACACATAGTAACAGATAAAATAAATTTAAGGTTTTTTTTTTTTTTTAAAAGAAGTTATCACTCACTGGGGATCCACTTGTCTCTATTCCCTTGGAATAGCCCTGTGGGATTTCTGTTTGTTCTTTAATATATTGAACAAATGTCAACAAATGTCAGTTTCCTCACTGTACCCCTTGCTCTCCAGGACAAACAGAAGCTTCCTAGTGTGTGTGGGGGGGTAGAATTCCTAGCCACTCCTCCAGCTACATGACTGCACATGCGCTGGCAAGATGCTTAGTCATCCCAGGGCTTTACAGCCTGTGTAATCAGTGTGCTGAGTGATCATGTAATTTGTGCACAGCATGATTATGTAATCTACGTGCATACATGGCATAGCTATGTAGTAAGCATATATGTGCATGTTGGGGGGGGCACCTATAAAATCAGGTTCCACTTATCCCTCCCCCCTCTTCCTGCATGGTCATTCCATAGGCCTAGGCACACTCCTTCTACTTCTTCCCATTAATAAACTTATAGTGGGCTTTGTTGTACCTCACGGCTTTTCTCACACAGTAAACAGCAGCACTTAATAAATAACATTGCACCACTTAATAAATAACAGGGGGCCCAAACACAGCTTGACCACATAGCTTCCATGACAGGCTTAGCAGCCCAGACACAGCTGCCATGACAGACAAAAACTTGTATCCAAGAAAATCCATAAGCTGATACCACCCAGGGATCCACCCAGTGATGGGCCAGCATCTAAGGGGATGTACCTGACATCCCAAACATCCTAACCCTTAGATAAAATTAGATAAGATCACCAGATGTACCTGAACCTAGCACACACCTATTTTCCCTTTTTACTGAGATACTCCTAGACAAATGTCAGCCAGTCAGGGTCCTGAACCCTAGAAATCCCCTCACCCCAACCTCTGCTATGATAAAAACCCTACCTCACCTGGGCTTGGGGCTCTCTGCTCTCACCGCTGTGTGGAACAGTCAGAGAGACCAAGCTCGAGCTTGAAATAAAGGCTCTTAGCTTTTACATATGGGACTCCATGGTGGTCTTTTGGGGGTCCCCACAATCTGGGCATAACACTAGAACCTAGATACTTCTTATGATAAGAGTCATGATTCCTAAGATGGTTCATCTTGACTGCTGATTTGATGGGATTTAGAATCATCAAGGAAACAAATGTCTGTGCATGTCTGTGAAGGATGAGCTAGATCAGCTAAATTGAGCTGGGAGAACCAGCTTTAACTGTGGGCAGTACTATTGTATGAGTTGGGGTCCCCAGCTAAATAAAAAGGGGGGAAAGGTTGAGCACAAGCATCCATTGCTCTCTGCTTCCTAAGTATGGAACCTACCTCCCCCTTCTGCCACCACGCCCCCCAGTATCTCCTGTATCAGCCAAAACAAACCCATCTTTAAGCCGCGTCTTGTCAGACATTTGGTCACAAGAACCAGACAAACAACTAATACAACGTGTCTCCTCAAGTACCATATATCTTAGCAACCCCTCTCTTCCACTAGACTATGAATGCCTCAAAGACAAAAATGAGCACAGAGTAGGTATATATATACACACATATACTGTTTGATGAATGAAAAAAGATGGCAAAAATATTTTTGTTGACTCTAGCTGGTATTCAGTAAATCTATTCATCATTTATGATGAGGAAATGGTGAGATGGGGCTCTGGTACAAACTACAAACCTACAAGTTTAGGTGCAAGCTGAGGAAAAAGAGACCAGAGCTTTGTGAAATCCATCTTAGAAAGAGGTAGGCAAGTGATAATTGCTCACTGTCTCGTGACCAGAAAAACTTCCTAAAATAGTCAGTCTCCACAGTTTTGAAAGCATCAGAAAAGCACCCAAACTGTTGGGAATCACATGTCTTGTCATTTAAAGCAAAGCCAGCATGAGCAAACCCAGAATTTAAGACACTGTAAACTGCCACCCCAAATAGGCACAAAGTTCCAACTATGTTTAGTGGAAACCATATTTTGGCCAATTTTTTAAAGAGAAAAATTATAACTCTTGTGCTAAATTATGGGCATCTGAAAAGCCAAACTGAACCACACACATTTATATGCTGCGACCATTTTTCCCAGTATGTGACGAGTTGAAAAGTTCAGAAAAAGCAGGCTTATGGCTGTCCTAATTATCACAAGGAGCTGGGGAAAGTTACTTTATATTTCTGGGTATTAATTTCACCCACTGCAAAATTGCATTATGAAGGGAGGTTTTCAAAGTCTTGTGAGAGTCTCAGCAAAACCATAGGAAAGCAGCAACACTATGGTGTCATCTAGAATAAGCAGAATTGGCATCTGCTGATATCACATGTTTTCAGAGTCAAGAAGGAAGAGGCTCCCTCCAAAAATATCCCTGCCATACTAGCCAAGGGCCAAACCCCACAAGTTAGGTGTAGGGAGCTGAGGAAGTCATACACACTTTAGAATCAGCCACGTCTGGCTCCTGTCCCCAATGTGATGCAGGCTCTCTGTTTTCTCATTTGTACAGTGATCATGTACAATCTGTACTGTACCAGTTGCATCAATGGCCTCCCAAGAGCAGCAGAGGTTTGAGGGGGTGTGACCCCACCCTCTGGGTATAGCATTAGACAACATAGAGTTCAGATCAGATGTCTATTCCAACAAGGAACAAGATGAGAAGGGCCAGCTGCTTTCTGAACTTCCCAGGATATATGGGTTTACTCTGGCCTCACTCACTGCCCAGCCTCACTGAAAAGGGAAATCCTTTTAGGTCCACCCAGAACTATAATTATCTTCAAATAATGACCAGCTTACTGTAATATTATTTTAACTGTGGTTTGAGAGTTTTCTGAAACTGCCCTTTTCACATCCTCCCGCCAACATCTCCACTGAATCAGAGTTTATGTCTATAAAATATTTTAAGAAGTGATTTTTATTACTTATTTTTCTTTTATTCAATAAATGACACAGAAATCCCCTTAAATACCTTTAGAGCCTAGGAGACTGCTGCCTAATTTTAGAGTTGAAGAGGAGCCCATACAAACAAAATGCCCAGCCAGTCCCAAAGAATCTTGGGAAATGTGCCAGGTAGAAAGGAAAAAAAAAGAGAGAGAGAGAGGAAACATGCCACATCACCTTGCCCCACATGGTTTTGGACATGGTAAAATGAGATCATTTCTACAACTTGTCTGAAATGGCATCTCCAAGGGCGAGAACTGGCACTGAGTGGTAGGAACTAGAACTTGTCCCCCGCCTAGCAGGGTTCCACTGTGGCTACTGCTTCTCTCTCTACCAGATGGTCCAGAGCTTGTCAATCACATACCACTATGACTCTTAAGGAGTCAGCATGCCGATTCCAATCTGTGCTTATCTATTTATTTATATAATATACATGTGCTTGTTAGAAATGTTAAGACTCACACAAAGACACATCTAAACAGCAAGAAAAGATCTTTACATTATTAATTCTGGAGCAATGAAGTCCTATAAGCTATGTGTTTAGATAGTTCCGTTATTATTATTATTATTATTATTATTATTATTATTATTAAATCTTGGTTTAATAAGAAGAAAGGAAATGATGTTATGAGGAAGAAGGAGGCTAATAGAATAAATACATGTGACATGAAAACAGACAGGGAGATCATTGGATCGGGGGTGCTATGAACAAGAAGTGACGGGGAGAACCATGAAGGACAGCCAATAGTGGAGTGAATTAGAGCAAAGCATAAGGACACTTACCCACAACAATGCCAGATGAAAGTCCACACTAACTTAAACATAACTTAAAGACGAGGAAGGAAAATGAAGGATGTTAGTTTGCTTTGTGTCCCAGCCACTTGAAGGTCTGTTCATGGGCACAACTAGTGGTCACCTTGGAGGAGGAAGAGCCCGTTAGGCCGTTCTAATGGAACCAACTAAGCGGCTCACCTGGCTGAATTTACTCAATTACGCTACAATTTGAAAACTGTTATCCTTCATTTACATAGAGGACTTGTTGAAGTTGAGCTAATAAATTTCCATCATTGCAATGCCAAAAATTATTTTATGTAAATAAATTAGAAAGGATTGCATATTTATACTTTTTTATGGGCAGATTTGAATGAAATCCACTAAAATTCCTTGGGTGTAACTAATACATTAGAAAACTCTTTTCCTGAGTGTATTAGGTATGCGGATAATACAACCAATCCCTACAATTAAGCAGTGCAGCAAAAGAGACAATTCCTCTGCCACCTTTAGGGTGTCTTCTGTGTTTCTTTTAAACAACCATGCATTTCTTATGAAATATTGCTTGGATCTTGAAGAAACAATGGTTTAATATGTGCCCTTTCCTCTTGAGTTATCTGTTTGGTGGACTACTATTAGCAATAATTTGTTGTCACGTTAAAAATAATACATTGCTGAATTATCTCTGGTTTTAATAATTTTTTCAAATGCTTTGAGATGGGTAAACTGAGCCTCTGTGTTCATGGTGGCTCCTGTCTAAGGAGACATAATAATAATTAGGTGTCTGCAAACTGTGGTCGGTGTATTCAACCCATTCCACCCAGCACTTTAAAGTTGAACTGAAACACAATCACATTCATTCATTTACATGTCAGCCCTGGAGGCTTTGGTCCTAAAAAGACAGTCGAGTAGTTGTGATCAGGCTAAAATGTTAACTGTCTCTCTCCCTACAGGAAAAAAAAAAAATCCAATTCTTGCTATAGAGCATCGTGAAGGTTTTTGTTTTGTTTTGTTTTGTTTTAATACTTAGAGATGCTGTTTCCTTACAAAAGGCATTCCAGGCTTGAGAATTTTAACACTGTGACTTTGAGGTTATTGCACCAGCAGCCTGTGAGTGGTACAGTCCTGACATTTCACTTGTGCATCAGGGTCTCACGCCCTTTCTCTAATCTAAGAAGTAATTAACACATTTATAGCTAATAAAGCCCTTCCGGGATCTCTTTTCTTCCGTGGAGAGAGGTAAAAAGGATTGATTTTTGTACATTTCACCATTAAAATAGAAGCAGAAATATCAGGCTGGGGGGGGGGGAAGCTCAATGGCATGCCCATGTGCACAGAGAGAGATACAGACAGAGCGTGGGAGAAGAAAAACACACAGACAGACAGACAGAAAGGGAGAGAGAGAGACAGAGAGAGAGAGAGAGAGACAGAGAGAGAGAGAGAGAGAGAGAGAGAGAGAGAGATTACCCTGGCCACGCATGGAACAAATGCTCTATGTCAGGAAGGTGTTTGAAGTACAGCAGAATGTGACACCAACAAAATTTATCTCTATCCTTTGCTGGAAGTTGAAGTGGAGACTTAAGAAAATATTTTTTTCCTTTAGGAATCATCAGCTCGAACTATAGACGCCGGGTCCCTGTGGTGAAGTAACAGATGACAGAGAGCAGCATGCACAAAGGAGCAAACACAAGCAGTGAGGATAACTGGGGAAAGGGCATCCCGGTTGTCAGGTCTGAGCTCTGCTCTCGAAGCCTGGCTCCCGTTTGAGGGCTGTGAACGCCTTCCTTGCTGTGTGAGCCAGTGAGCACCTCTCTGTAGAGGCTTCTTTAAATTGAGTTCCCACCACTAGGGAGCCCTAACTCATGGACACCCATAATTGTGGTGCACTTGGCAGGATAATTAAAGCGAAGTTTAGACCTCCATTGTTTTATTTTTCACTATACTGTATGCCCAAGGTAAAAGTTCAAACAGTACATAGAGATATCTAATTATAAAATAAGTCTTTCTCCTATCACCCATAGAATCCCTTCTCTGAGAAAAATAAGTGTTCACCGTTTCTTTTGTATGCTTCCAGGACTTCTCTTGAACTGAGTTTACGATGCTCTGAAGATATAAGGACAGAACAGAGCTAGTAAGATACATTATTTTAGACCTAGCTCAACGAAACAGGGATGAATCAGGGTGGCATACATCGTTCCCCCTTTTGACTATACTAGGCTTAAGCATGCCGTTGCCTTACTGCAGGGTTCTATAGTTTAGATATTTTAAAGTAAAATCTCAATAGGAAAGTACCAGCTAATGGGTTTTATCATTGTGTAGGGTTTCCACAGTCTACTTTGAAACATCTGGCATCTTGAAACAATTACCAAAACCACTAAAACTTCACAGAAAGTTGGTTTGTTTTCTTTAAGGCCTATAAGCATAGAATGGTTTATTTTTAACTTCCTATCTCTAGTGCCTGGTTTGAGATTTCATTTCTGCAAAAGAAAAAAAAAAGAGTCAGATGTCAGACAATTTATTCTGTGTGTATAGCTTCATTCTCTTTTCTTTCAAGTTTGAGGAGCAACGTAAGTTATTAAAAGGTTACAGTTAAATAATACAAGTGAGTTAAATATGTTTTTAAAGTAATTTTACAGTGCGTGAATATCTGACCAAATTAGATGTTGCATACTGTGAACACAATAAATGCTATGGAACCACCTTGTCCATCATAATAATAACAACAAGTATCATAATGATAATATTTGAAGATGGTGGAAAGTTCTACCTTTGCAAAACAAATCAAATTACAAGATTTTTTTAAGCCATCATCACTGTCAATAAGAAAGATCAATCTTTGCTTAAAACCCTACTCTGGAGAAGATCTTGTGTCAAAAGATTTTCAAATAATGGTAAAAAATAACACATAAATAATCACAGTATGTTAAAGGATGACTGACAGGTACTATGAGGAACGAAGTAGAATAAAATGAGAAGGATTAGAAGAAACATTAAGGTAGGGAGTAGAATTTAAAATGACACAGAGTTCTGTGACTAGGGATTGGCTCAGTGGTAGGACTTCTGTCCAGTATGCACAAGAACCCAGGTTCCCTTCCTGCCATCGTCAAAACGAAGAAACAGTCCTGGTTGACCCAATTGAGAAAATTGCACTTAAGAAAAGATTAGCAGGATCAGAAAGAATCAAACTGGTGACAGATTTCTAGGGAAGAAACCTGGAAAGAAGTGGGAACCGCCAGCGCAATGACCACAAAACAAAAAAGATGTTTAACATGGCCGGGGAACAGAAAAGTTGGTATGGCTAGAAAACAGTAATTAAGGGGAAGGTGGTAAGTGGGAGAAGTCAGAGAGTTCGGTGAGGGCCAGAAGCCATGGTAAAGGTGTTGCCTGTTACTCTGAGTAAACTTGGGAGCCCTAGTGGACTTTGTAGACTTTGGAAGACATGGTCAAAGAGGAACATAGTGTTGAAAATAAATTGGAAGGAAGGAAGGAAGGAAGGAAGGAAGGAAGGAAGGAAGGAAGGAAGGAAGGAAGGAAGGAAGGAAGGAAGGAAGGAAGGAAAGAAGGAAGGAAGGAAGGAAGGAAGAGGGGTAAATACAGATACAGAGAGACATGTCATACTGTAACCCAAGAGAAAGACCAGGTAGCTATGACCAGGTAACTAACCACAGAAGTGGTGGAAACTGTCAGATTCTCAGTATACTTTGAACATGGTGTACACAGAATGCCTGAGAGGTTGGATTGGAGGTATGAACAAATTCAAGGTCTGGGGCTTGAACAACAAAGAGAAACCTACCATCCAGTGCAGTGAAGATGGCTTTGAGTGCAGCAGATGTAAAATGTGGAGAGGCAGGAGAGATGATGACAGCAAATAGAAGAAGTTTAGTTTGGGACAAGAGGGTTTGAAGTATCTATTACAAAACAGAGTAAGTACATCTGATAAGCACACAGCTACCAAGTCACCAGTGGATGGGCTGAGCATACAGCATGGAGAGGAAAGCAAAGAGCTTCATACCCCAGGTAGATGGGATGAGCTGTCACCACAACACTCAAAATGGTATCCAACTTAAGTGTATGAGTTCCCTGTTTCTGGGTCCTTTCCATCTAGTATTTCCAAGCTCTGGCTGACCTTAACTGAACTGACACAGAACATTAAACCAAGGCTAACCTGTGTATAGCTACTGTATCCCACTGGTTTAACTATTGCCTGGCTTTCTTTACCTGTTGTCACTTGTTTCCTGACAGTTATTGCCATCTACTTTTATTCAACACCTACTGCTAATGGAAGGAGATAAAAATGCATTATCATAAAGGAAAGGAAACCAGGGCCGCAGCCCTTAAAGCTACCATGGTTCTGAACTATCCCACCCATCAGCCTCATTACAGGAAATAGTAATTAGGGATAATATTTGTCAAACACAATATTTTCTTTTTCCCTAACAAGCTGGGCCCTCTGTTCTACTGTCACATTATAAAATGACTCTTAGACATTAGTTTGCATCTCCATGGCTTTTCTAGATAGGTCTACTAATTTATTTCAGCCAACATGTATCAAGTCTTTAAAAAAAAAGATACTACTGAAATATATTGTTTTAAGAAAATCAGGATTAAATATTTTCTAAGAATTATGCTGAGAGTCCACAAATTGTGATTGCCAAGGTGCTCTTTCTCAGGCTGTGGAGGAGATCCAGCCAAGTGAATTGCAACATCTGGATGTGTAGCCTGCAATATACCTGACATGGCATTATCCCTGCATCAGTTTCTCAGGGATGCCGTAACAAACACAAGCTTGGCAGCTCAAAACAACAGGGATTTATTCTTTCACAGTGCAGGAGGCTAGAAGTCCAAAATCAAGGACTCAAAGGGCTGTGCTTCCTCTGGAGGTCCTGAGAGAAAGTCCTTTGTCCTTCTTTCCTCCATTTCCATGTCTGCTCTTGACATTGTCCTCTGTCTGAAAATTTCCCTCATCTAGCAAAAATACAAGCCACTGGATTTGCCACCCTAATACATTATGAATTCTTGTTCAGTTATTTACATCTGTCAAGACCCCATTTCCAAATAAGATCTCACTCACATTCAGGGTACCAAGTTAAGAACTTCAGAGCATCTCCATAGGAAAATAACACCATAAATAAAATAAAACCATAACAGCAAACTTACTCATTCACTGAGATCCTTGTCAGCATATGTATAGACAGAGGATACAAGAACCAGAAGAAAGCACAGTCCCTGGCCAGCAAGAGCTCATGGTCTTACATGGGAGACAGATGCTTTCAGCTTAGGGTGGAAAGGAGAGGGTGTGATTAACTGGGAGATTCAGGGAAGAAACACTTGACTGGCATGGAAATTCATGAAAATGATTTCTGAAGTACGTGGCATCTAAACTAAGATGAGATAAAGCATGGACAGTGCAGGGAGGAAGATCTCAAACAGAAGGACCATTGCTCAACTCCAGGAATCAGAGCCATGCCGCTGTGTAGGGACCGCCGCAGTCTCTGAGTGGAGATAGTGACTATGACAAGAGATGAAGCTGGACATATGGACAGTGGGTAGGTAACTGGGGACTCTGGGGACATGCTAAGGATGGGACTTTGTCTTATAGATCAGTATTCCTCTGATGCAGTCCACAAAGAGTGTTCCCAAACTCTGAAGCCATTTATCACTATAGTAAAACAAACAAGCAAACCACCATTGGCAATGAAGCAAACTTCACTCATTCTGGGACCCTTCTCTGAGCTCAGTATACTTATGACACTGAGCATATGAAAACCAACTTTGCAAGTGGTTGACGTTACACATAAAATAGGTCAGATACTGTGATATGGCAAATTTCCTCCATTTGATTTATTATGGTAGAAAAAGAAAAAGGAGGATTGGAAGAGAGCTCAATGGTTAAGCGTTTTTTTGTGCAAGCTTGAAGACCTTGGTTCAGACTCCCAGCACCCACACAAAAATCCAGGCATGGCCACTCATACCTGCAACCCCAGTACTGTGGGGGGGGGTCAAGAAAGTCGTTGGGGCTTGCTGGTTTCCAGCCTTGCCAAAAGTTGGCAAGCTCCAAGTTCCGTAAGAAACTTGTCCTCAAAGGAATAAGACAGAAAACAATAGTGGAAGGCACCCAAAGACCCGACATTGTCCTATAGCCTCTAAATACCCATAAGGTGCACATATGTCTATACATGTAAACAATGCGCGCGCGCCTTTGAAAGGACAGTGAGTTGGTACTCACAGCTTTCTCCTGAACATGAATGTCCCCCTTTAGATGTGAGTCACAAGATCAAGGTGGGGGAGAAGCACACTTCTGGACAATGAGATATTACTGACAGATGTCTAGTTAAAGGGGACAGTAATTAGATCACATGATTTTTTTATTGGAACATGGGTTGGGGAGTTGAACCTGCAAAAGTGAAGGGCTTTGCTAACAGCCGAAGTAAAAACTAGTGGTAACCGAAACTCAAATAGTACCAGTAAAAATGGAGGGATTAGACATATCGTGAAGGAATTTAAAATGGCAGTATTTGACAGAATGTGGGAAGGATTGGTAAAATTAGAAGTAATAAACCAATAAAAACTCACCGCAATCATCAGCTCTGTGTTTATCCAGTTAGTGTCATACTCTCTTCCACATCAAGTATCTCAAAGAGCACGTTGAGATGAAAGCCTGTGGACTTCTGACTTGGGCATGTACACAGAACTTGGGACATCTCTCATCCACGCAGAGCAGGTGAAGAGTACAAAACAAACCCCAGCCTGGGTGTGCACAGCTGAGTCTTTATCACATGCAAAGTCAAATATGAAGCCAGATGGAAGAGACACAGTGGCCAAAGGCAAGTCCAGTGGTCCAATCAACTGGCAACTTGACTGGAGGAATCTAAGCACCCCTTCTGTCCTTCCCCAGGGAGGCCAGCAGACAGGCAGGTGGAAGGTTATTTGTAGACAACTGTCTATGGACATCAATGGACTGATGTACACATCCAGATCAGTGACCCAGGGAGAAGTAAGAGTCACATAGGGTCAGGTCCCAGGAGAAATTCAGGATCGATGTCTAGTCTGAAACAAAGACTATGCCTTTGGACAGGAAACCCAGAGATGAGACCCAGATCTGTGAGTTAGGTCGAGGGAGAGGGATGAAGTCACTTTGGGAAACAAACATCAGAGCATGTTGCTGAATCATAAAATTCAGTCTGCACAGGCGACTGGCTCTCAAGTCCCAACAGTGGTGCTGAGATGGTGGATCTACTTCTAGCCTGACTTTGATTGGAGTCAGAAACCTTGGCGAGTTGGGGCAACCGAAAGTGAGACGTATCAGTGAGTCTAAAAGAGGAACACTGGTAACATACAGCCATGGAAATTGAGGCAGGACAACCGGCTTGAGTCACTCCATGTGGCTTCCCACGCTCACCCATACTCATGAGAAAGAAGTGGCTATCACAGAATCGCCCACATGGAAGTCTAAGAAATAGCTCCTAATGATATGAATATTTATTGGACATCCGCCATATTCATAAGTCCACTTTGGGGTGTTAACAGATACAAAGAGGGGCTAGGGAGATAGCTCAGCAGGTAAAAGCACTTGCTGTATAAGCATGAGGATCGGAGTTCAAATCCCCAGCGCCCACGTAAAAAGCCGGGAGGCATGGCTGCATGTGCACCTCTAGCCTTAGTGTTGCAGGAGCCAGAGACAGGAGGATTGCTACGACTTTCTGGCTGCCAGCCTAGCTCCAGATTTAGTTAGAGGCCCCTTTTCAAGGGATTAACATAGAGAGTCACAGAGAAGGACTCCTGACATCCTGCCCTGGCCTTCGTGTGTGCACAAGTGAGCACACCTGCATACACAAGTCTGCATACACCACACATACACAAAACATTCAAGAGCATAATGCCTACCTTCAAGTATCCTACAGTAGAGCAAGCATGATCTGAGACTCACGGAAACATCTGTGCAAGAAGTCCTAGCCAGGGGCTGGAGAGTACAAGGAAAACGAAGAACGGAAAAGTGTCATAAGATTTGTGAGAAGACTGTGACTCTTTGGAGCTGAACAGCACAACTTTGTCACCTCTGGGTTAGTGGCAGCTGCCTCTAACTCTAGCATGAAATCACTTGATCCACATTTCTGTCAACTAAGTCTTCGGTGCTGTGGCCTTAGAGAGAGAGCCCAACGTTCCATATTCCAGGACAGAAAAGTTCCAAGGAAGTAGCCTAACCCCATCCCCCAACTTGCCTGAGCTTCAATTTTACTCCCCATAAAACGACGACGACAAAGACACCACGTGCTCCAAAGAGCTGTTTTATGGATTAAGCAAAGTGATGTGAACAGATTCTGTAAACGTTAGAGAGCTGAACAAAGCCTGTGCTATTTTAATGGTGTCCCAACTGGAGCGTAAACCAAGTTTCAGCTGCACCTGGGTGTATTTGATGAGCTGGTATGTGGGGCTTCTGGATGTCACTTCCTGGGGGGAATGGAGAAATTGTTTTGCTCACATGATGGGAAAAAAGCAAAGACCCATAGCAGCAAAAGACGAGGTCTCAGGTGTCTGTGCCCAGCTCAGCTTCGTTGCAGAGTTAGACAGAGCTGAGGAACTGATTTTAGAAAGGGGTCTCTCTAGTGATGCTTTCACATCAGCAGGAAGAAGGGGGGGTGATGGGGTGAGATCTCCCCAGAACAATGTGAACTCCAAGCAAAGGAATTGGTCATCTGAAGAGTCTCCTCTTGGTGGGAAGGACTGTATGCTCTTACCACATGCTGCTTAGGTCTGCAATGTTCAGACATCATGTAAGGCACCTTCTGTCCATCACCCTCCAACTATCAGGGTGATGTCACCAATATGGAGGGAGGAAGAGGGGATCAGAGCAATCTCTGTGTGATCATGTAACACTCTCCTAGGGATGAAGTCTTAATAGGCCATCTCCTTGAATATGACTCCAACAGTGATACCATCAGGTGGGTGAGCCCTTGAGAGAATCAAGTCACATTAATATTGTGGTAGATGAGTGGTAGATTCCACGTGAGTTCAGGCACTATTAGCTGCTGTTTTCTAATCACTTCAACTGCCACATGTTTTAGGAGCTTGAGGAAGCAGAAGTGTTATCAGTAAGGCTAGAAGCCCTTGCTCTTTCCCGAGGTCTTTCAGAAGCGAACCAAGGCATTGGAAAATACCTGGCATTTGCTTCCACTGAATGCAGCTCTGATCATGTGCAGTGTCCAGGAAATATCTCCTCCTGGATCTCATATCGGTGTTTTCCAAGCCTGGGAGTGAAAGAGGCCAAGAGGATGAATGTGTAAAATTATGACATACAAGATACAATGTACAGTGAGAAAGCGGAGATGAGCAATAACTGCCCACCAAGGGGAACATGTAAACGGCTCCTTTAATTGAAAATGTGGGTAGGCATGAGCAGAGAGCAAAGCACATCCCTCCTCTAAAGATATGACAGAAGGCCTGGCCTGAAGGGGAGGCTGGGAGCCTTGGGGTCTTTCTCTTTCCCTGCAGCCCACTCTCGTTAAGTCAGGAATTCTGGCCCAAGTGTCTTAGGAAGAGCTTCAGACATGCCCAGCATTAGATACACCACACAGGCTCCAGCATTCACTCACAGAACAGGAGTAAATAGTTTATGGAGGCCTGCCAACACAGCTCTCTGGTGCTATAGTGCTTCCTGAGGTTGCAGGCTGCCTCTTGCCAGACAAGGTGGAGCCCAGCAAACAACAGGGGGCTCCTTAGCAATTTGGAAAGGCTGCCTACAAGCTAGCTCTACAAGCTAGCTCACCGGCAGTTCTGACCCATCCTGTTGTGCCCTGAGCCCCTGTGGATGCCTCAGCTCAGCCCTGTCCAGCAAATCCAGTCTCCAGCTGAGTCTGAGGCCCACTCATTTCCAGGAAAAGAGAAGTGGCCCCTGGTAGGATGGATAGAGGGGCAGAGGACTCGAGGATCCCCAAATAGGTAGTGAGTGGGCAACTGGTGAGGGGGTGGTGTGAGTTTGTGGAGAGTGGCTTTTCTTAAAGGTAGAGTCGTCCCTGCACAGCTTTAAATATCAAGTAGCTCACCAGGTGGGAAAGGAAGCAGAGAGGAATCCCTGGTTTTCTCAGAGCTTGGAGAATGTGAAGCAGGGTGCAGGGGCCATTTGCGGAGGGTGAACAACAGAAAGACCAAAGTCTCAGAAGTGTGGAAATGTTTGATCTGTTTCAAAGGCGAGCTCTGTATAAATAATGTGCTGTGCACGGTGGGAGTTGTCAAACCGCAAGCCTTGGAAGGGAAGTGAGCACTGAACGGGCCTCCAAAAATGTTAACGATATGTGTTTATGCAAAGTCAACTTGTTATTATTGGCTGTGGTGGTGCAGAGCCTGGGGAGGTTCAGCTTTATTCTCTTCATGTTGTATTTTGTCCCCAACCCCCCAAGAGAAAGGAAAGAGAATTGTGGAAGGATCTAAATACATCTTAGGAAGAGTGCACTGAGGCCCGGGGGAGATGGCTCCCTGGGAAAGGTGCTTGCCCCACAAGCCTGAGTTTGGATTCCCTGCAACCACATAAGAAGTCAGGTAGAGCTATGTATGTAGGACATGGTGGGGGCCAGAGAATGGCTAGTCCTGAGGGATTTCAGGAACCTGAGCCAATCCATGAGCTCAAGGTTCAGTAAGAGACCCTATCTTAAAAGTAAATAAGCAAACAGACAAACGAATGAATAAATAGTCAGGTGTAGAAGAATAGAGGGAGGAAGATATCCAAAGAGGAAGAAACCACCTCATCTTCACATGCACACACGGGCAGGCATGGCTGCTTACACACAATGTGTACACACCATACACACAAGTGTGCACTTGATTCTGCAAGCATTGTGGACCCACTGTGCAGAGGTGTGGGGTAACCAGATGTCAGTCATCCAAGCTGCCCAGGTAGGGGACTCTAGGTGATTCACTTCCTTCAGGCTTCCCATGCCACCTCCTACAGATGAGGGCCAAGCTGTGGAATTAGCACTCTCAGTGCATGAGATGGGAAGCTGCCAGGAATGAGCAAAGAGGTGCTGTCAGTGTGAACGCATTTCTCTGTCCACTCAGAGCCTCCAAGATTTGACAGTGGGCACAAAACCACCTGGCTCTGCCCCAAGCACAAACACAAGGGGCCAAAGGACAGGTGGCAAAGTGGTTACAAAGGGGGGAGGGGTTCTCCTACACTGCATGAGTTTTTATTACTAGAAAATTAAATCCTACTGAGCAAATGCCAGGAAAATGATTAGGGGCTCAGTTGAGATCAGGAAGCTTGGCTGGGCAGTACTGAGCAGAGAGCTCAGCATCAGCAGCCTCACTCTCTGTGCATATCACGTTTAGGGCGACTGCCCAAAGCCCCCACCAGGCCCCTCGATGCCAGTTTTGCAGAATTCCAGTTAAGCTCTGGCCTCTTGGTTTCAGCTAAAAGGATTGTGTGGAAGCGGGGATGAAAGGTTCCTGCTTGCACAATAGTCAATGCCTTGGAGGACGAAGGAGGAACACAGCCCGGGGGGGGGGGGGGGTGCCAGGCGCAGCAGAAATGCTTCTTTCTTTTGCTTCTCAGGCTCCCAGCCCTGACCCAGGAAAGGCACGCCATGATGGAGGTGCAGGGCTGGAGCATGAGCTGGTCCAGAATTTAGACAGGCATGAGTTGAAGCTCATATTCTGTAGTCCAGGGGATTGTGACAAGAGTTTAATTTCTCTAAGTCCCAATATCTTCACCTTTTTAGGAAAGATGATAAAGAATAAGATTATTATGGAAATGAAATGAGACCAGACACACACACAACACACATATATACACATGCACATACACCACACCACACACACACATCACACACTCACACACACCACATACACACGTAACACATACACACACCACATACACACACTACACATACCACATATACACATATTACACACACACCACATACACACACTACACACACCACATATACACACACTACACACACACCACATATACACATACTACACACTACACACACCACATGCACATACCAAATACACCCACACTACACACACACACAAACACACACACACACACACACACACACACAAGAATCTACTTCATAGTTGATACTTTCTTTTCCTCTTTGTTTCCAATACCTCCTAAGCAGTTGTGTTGCTGAGGGAAAATTATAAGATTAGAGGTTGGGAAATTAATCTTCCAGTCCTGGTTCAACTAGTAATATGCCATGTGATTTGAGACAAGCCACTTGGCATCTCTGGACTTCATTTTCCATCACTGGAAATGGAAGTCGTGAATTAAATCACTCCTAAAGGTACCTTATAACTCTGAGTGTGAACATTAATTGTAATCGCTACTCTTAAGCCGTTGCCGTGTGTCCATGTATCAAGGGATCTGGCATTGTCCTCATTTTACTAGTGAAGAAAAGGGAGTGTAGAAAGGTGTCCCAGATTGCACAGCTAATAAAAACATTTTTTAACTAATTGATGTAAAGCCCCGGGGTTTCTGGTTATTTATTAAACAGGTAAAACCAAACCTGCCTACAGGTTCTAGGACAGATTTAAACAGTTGTGAAGTTCAGGAACCAACCATCATTTGCAGTGCAAGGTGGGCCCCACAGAGGACAGGATCTCATTTCAGGGTGTCAGGAGGGGACTGAAAATGGTTGTTCCTGGGGGTTTCAGTCAGGGAGAGAGAGGGTGCT
This sequence comes from Peromyscus nudipes, assembly GCA_902168325.1. NCBI lineage: Eukaryota > Metazoa > Chordata > Mammalia > Rodentia > Cricetidae > Peromyscus > Peromyscus nudipes. Next base: position 29,013 of record CABHPH010146263.1, read on the forward strand.
GTGCTGGAGGCCCAGAAGCCAGACAGATAGGCAGTTTTTAGACAAATAAGCAACCAGTACACGGTGAGGGTCAGCATACACGCCAAACACAGGTTCACCCAGACAGACAAGCTGTGTGGATCACAGCACTATGCAGGATGTGTGGGAGAAAGCGCTGCACTCTGCTGCCTGCTGTGAGTCCTGGGGACCCAAGACTTAAGTCTGACTAGCATTTAGGGGATGCTGGAAGAAATATCAAAGTATTGCTCATGGGCATAGAGTCAGGAGCTGGGCTAAGGAGAAGTGGTTAAGCTGTGTATCAGTTGTCTATTTAATGGCAAATCACCCCAAAATTAAATAGCTTTAAATAACATAGGTATTATTTCATAATTTGTGGCTTCTTTGCACTTGTAGAGGCTCCACATAATGGCAGCTGGACTCACTCACGTGGCTACATTTAGTTGAGAGCTCAGCCTGGGCTAGAACGTAAAGGTGGCTTCATTCAAACATCTGTCAGTTGGTGCTGTCTCTCAGCTGGGACACATTGGTGTTCTTCCACATGGCCTCCATCTCCATGTGGACAGCCAAGACATCCTGACATGGAGGGAAGCTTCCAAGAGGGAGAAATATGAATCAGACCAGTAACCAAAGATTCAGCTGCTTCTTTGTACCGCCAATGAACAATCTGAAACTAAAATTTAAAAAGAAACAATACAATTGACAGTTCTAAAGCATGAAATGCTCAGGTATAAGCTAAAAGCTCTAACATGTAGACAAAGAACTAAATGAATGGATATACCATGTTCATATATTGGAAAACACAATATTAATAATATAACAATTCTCCCCAATTGATCTGTAGACTTATGGACATCTAAACATTATCAGGAGCTCAAGTCTCACGGATACTTACAAGCCGATTCTGAAAAGAAAAGGAAAATATCCAAACCAACTTTGAGTTGCTGCTTAAAAGAACTTTGATAATCCACACCATGAGACAACACCAAACAATAAAAATGAGCCAAAGGGTAAAATGCACAACAATCTGACCGATTGTCAAGGGCAGTCATTCCAAAGGAGAGAAGATAGACTCCCCATTTTATATACTGTATGACTCCATTTGTCATGCTCTCGTAGGCAAAAATAAAATCAATGCTATGTGTGGAGATCTATTCTGCTCTATTTTGTTCTTCTCTATTCTGTGTACTATACCTAGTGTTACATAGCATTGATCTTGACAAGGGTGAAAAGATAATTATATATATATATAATATATATATATATATAGAGAGAGAGAGAGAGAGAGAGAGTTTCTAGCAAATGGACATGCACATTTTTATTAAAGTGAACTTTGACCTATGACTTACTCCTTATGCAAAATTTAATAAAATGGTCTATATACGCAAAGGTAAAAATATAAAATTGCAAAGCTCTCAGATAGGAAAAACATAGGCGAAAAGATTTGTGACTATGGATTATGCAAAGAACTTTTAATATAACAAATACACATTAAAGACAAACATTAAGCTGGATTTTAAATTTTGTTTGCTCTGTTAAAGACATACTGTTCTTGGAAGAAAAACCTGTAGGGATACAAGGTAAGTCAGTAGTTTCCAGGGTCTGTGGGCTGGCAGAGGGTTTCCCTACAACAAAGGTAAATATATGGGTATTTAAGGAGTAAGATGGCCATTTATATTTTGCTTGTGTTTGTAGGTTAGCAACCCTATTTATATGCTCCAAATCACAAAACTATACATAGAAAATACAAATTTTACTGTATTGAAATTTAACTATACAGCAAATACAATGCTAGACTTGGCTACATAAGGCTTCATCTCAAAAACACACATGTGTATATACACACACACACACACACACACACACACACACACACACACACACACACACGAGAGAGAGAGAGAAAGAGAGAGACTTTAATATAAATGTCAAAAATCAATAACAATAGCAAAAAGCTAGTTAATAGTCCTTCAAATCTGATAGTGACCAAATATTTATATTCAACCTACCCATTAATTGAAAACTGACAAATTTCATATATATATGTATATATATTTAAGCTTTGTAAACAATCCAGGTACTAAAAAGTGGGCAGAGTTGATTGTAATGGGTAGGACAGCCTTTCTGGAAAGCAACATGGTGCGATGTCTCAAAAACCTTCCATGTTCTTACCCCTTGGAAAAAGAAAGCCATTTGGATGAGCCAATTCTCATGAAATAATCAGAGATGCTAATGAGGGTCATTATCTTTTCTGCACAGTAATGCTGTCTCCCTCATCACCAGGATGGATGTGCATCGAGTCTAGAGTAAATGCTAGCAACTATCTTGATGGTGCTGACTTTCATCAAACATCTGCTTCCATCCAGGAACTTGGTAGAGAGACGCGCCTGCGTCCTGGGCTCCTTTGATCAGGATGCTGCCTTCTGTGCCACGGTACTCAAGGACCAGGCTACACTCACTGTGAATGACAAAAATGACAGTTATATCCCAAGGTTTTAGCAAGTGACACTTTTGTCACCCCCGTGGAAAAGAACAGGGGTTCTTCAGCCACACTGAATACTTTGTGAAAGCCAAACAAGAGAGACCAATGGAAGGCAACCCCAGAGGGAGGGACTCAGCTCCAGAGAATGCCAGGAGATTCAGGATGAGAAACGATCCTGCCTGAGTCCAGGCTGTGAAAGAAGTCAAGGCAAAAGCTGACTTTGAGAAACACCAAGCATTCCAGAAAACAGTTGGCTTGGCTCAGCACTCAGGAGACAAAAGAAACATCTTGCTCCTCAGACAGAGAAGAAGAGCCTTAGCTGAGAAACGCTGGGTACTAGCTTTGCCAGTGTGGAGGGAACATGGACTTGAAGATGAGAGAGGAACCTCAACATGAGCCATGGATGTGCCAGGGATACCCAATATCAATACCCAATACTAATACCTCAGAACAGAAAAGCTTCTCAATCTTGACTAATGCTGCCTTTACCGCTCGCTCCACATTATCGTGTGGTCACTCACCACCTCTTCTCAATCCTGTCTGTTAATCAAACTGCCTCACCCTAGCTGTGCTGCCCCGGTAACGCTCAATCCTAATTTCTGAGCTCACTCTACTGGCCCAGGTCCCTTCAGCTCCCACTCTCCCTGCTCTCTGCCACCTACACATCCCCACTCACACCCTCAGACATCACAACACTGTGGGGGCTTGGTTGACAAGATTATGTTACTAAGAAAACAGGGGCCAGTTCATAAGAGTGGCCTCAGAAGATAGCTCAGTTGATGATGTGCCGGTCTTACAAGCATAAAGACCTGAGTACAGTCGCCAGAGCCCACATAATAATGTCAGCAATGATAGTGTATGCTTGTGATACCAGTGCTGAGGAAGCAGAGACCCTCGGAATTCTGGGCCTCACTGACCAACCAGCTCAGCCTACCTGGTGAACTCAAATCAACAACAACAAAAAACCTCTGTCTCAAAGGAAATGGATGGCATTTGTGAGGACGACACTCAAAGTTGTCCTATAACACACACACACACATAAACTTGTGCACACACAGCCACACACATACATACACACACATACTTTAAAGAAGGAACAAACAAGAAGGAAGGAAGGAAGGAAAGAAGGATTTCTTTAGGCTGGAGGACACATGATTCTACATACTGACCCTTATGACCAATGATCACTGCTAACAAAGATTGAGTGGGCATATGACATATTCTGTAGGCACTGTGCCAAGGGCTCTGCATGCATTATAAATTATTGCAGTTTTACCCTCACAGTAATTCTAGAAGCAAGTACTGACATTATTGTGATTAGCATGCCCATTTTACACTTGGGGAATTGAACACTAGAAAGACTAAGTAATGTTCCTGTAATAATGGAGTTAATAAGAAAACCAAAGACATAGCTTTGAACTCATTTATTTAGCAAGTGCTATATTAACATGATACCCTCAATGTACCATGTACATAGGCAATAGGCTATGGCAGGGAATGAGACTGACTCAGTCTTTACCCCCAAGACACCTATTGTCTAGAGGAGGTAAACCACAGGCCTCTGCAGCAGCCCCAATTAGCCACAAAGCCAAGATTCAATTCAGATTTTCTACCCCAAAGACCAGGGACAGAGCCACAGCACATTCTGCCACTCTGTTATTGGAAATGGCCCCTCTATGGGCATTTTGCCATTAAGGAAGTTCGTAGGCTGAGATAAAGCTGCACATCTGTAGAGCCACGTGTTGGCGTTAGGTGGCTGGCATGTATAGATATGGAGGTTATGACTTGAAGTACAGGACTGTGGAACTTAAAAAGCCTAGCCCCAATGTTCTTTCTCAGTAAGACTGCTTGTTACAGCCACCTGCCTCCCATCAGCAGGGTCAACTCACCAGTCCCTGCTCATTGTTTACATCATTTTTTCTTCCTGAGTAATATAGTGTTTGTTGAGTTTGTCTATGCTTTAGAATGTTTCTTCAGTCTGAAAATCCCCTCAAGGACGTAGAATCTTTCTTATGTTTCGTTCACTGGCGAGACAGAGGCTAACACACAGTTGTGAATCAAAAAAAATGAATAATGTAGACAGGAAATGGTGTCAACTAGACAGGAGTAAAGGACAGTGAAAGAGAAACTGAGGCAGGAACTAAGTTCCCAGCCAGCAGGATAGGCGTTAACTCCTGATAGTCCAGAGAAGCCTGCTGAGAGAATTAGGCCAGGTGGCCAAGCAGGTCACACCTAGAAAACAGAAGCCCCTGCAGGAGGTAGTGTGTCTATTCTTCTCTGAGCTCAGAATATCTAAGAACCAGGAATCCAGGGTGGGTCAGGAAGTTTATGGCTTGGCTGGCTGTTCAACAAGAAGTCCAGGGAACCTGTTGGGTCAGATGAGAGTCAGGGGTTGGGGATCAAAGCAAGCAAAAGCTGACATCCAGGAAGTCTGAGAGAGAAAGATAATAGCACCCACCCTCCCCACCACAGAGAAGTGCCTGGTCCTGAGGTGAGGGTGGTGGGAAGTAAGATTTCATTCTGTTTGTCTCCCTGGCAGTCAGCGTTCCTTAGACATGTGAGAGTGCCTAGTACGGGGGGTGGGGGGGTGGTGGGGGGGTGGTGGTGGTGGTGGTGGTGTTATGGAGGCTCTGCAGCTAGGAAGATCTGATCATGTGTGTCTCCTTGCCAGCTTCAGATTCGTAGCTGCAAACCAACCATGGCAGAAGTGTTTATACTGTGGAAACTGGAAACAGCTATAGATCAGACACCGTTCGCTAAAAGTTGCCTGAGCATCTGGTTGTTAAATATTTACCAGCACACCTCTGGCAGAGCTGATTGTAAAACTGAAGCTATGGGAAGGTTCTGTTCTTGGTTGAGGAAAGGAGGGGGAATTGCAAATAGGTACTCAGACTGCAGCAAATGCATGGAAAAATGCCTGTGCCCTGAGCTAACCAAGATGGCACAGAAGATAAACTTCCTCAGCCCCTGGGACCTTCGGCTCACAGTAGAATTTACAAAGGCATCTGTCTTTCTAAGCCAGGAAATCTTTGCTCCATTTACTAAAAGGGAGACCTCTCTATCGTGTGCCGGCTGGTAACTAGACCACAGAGTGACAAGATAGACCTCTTCCTGCCCCAGTGGAGTCTACTGGGGTTTATAGGAGTCCAACAAGTTACAGCCTGAGGGCCAAACAGACCTTGTGGCCATTTTAGTAAGTTCCTCAAGCTAAGGATAGATTTTCATATTTTAAAAATAATCCTTAATTTTTTTGACATTCTTATACCATGTCCCTCTCCTAATTTTAGTTCTTTTTTTTCTTTTTCTTTTTCTTTTTTCTTTTTTTTCTTTTTCTTGGGGGTTTTTTGTTTGTTTGTTTGTTTGTTTGTTTTTCTTTTTTTTGGTTTTTCAAGACAGGGTTTCTCTGTAACTTTGGAGCCTGTCCTGGACTAGCTCTGTAGACCAGGCTGGCCTTAAACTCACAGAGATCCACCTGCCTCTGCCTCCCGAGTGCTGGGATTACAGGCGTGCGCCACCACCACCCGGCCTTGTTTGTTTGTTTTTCAAGACAGGATTTCTCTGTGTAGCTCTGGCTGTCTTGGAACTCACTCTGTAGACCAGGCTGGCCTCAAACTCACAGAGATCTACCTGCCTCTGCCTCCCTGAGTGCTGGGATTAAAGGTGGGCACCACCATCCGGCAGTTCTTCACGTTTTTAAAGGATTTTATTATGTGCATTAGTATTTTGCCTGCATGTATGTCTGTGTGAGGGTGTCAGATCTTAGAGTTATAGACCGTTGTGAGCTATCATGTGGGTGCTGGGAATTGAACCCGGGTCCTCAGGAAGAACAGTCAATGCTCTTAACCACTTAGCCATCTCTCCAGCCCCTTAAAGGATTCTAGAAGCATAAAGAGGAGGAAGAGAGGAGGAAATTGAGGAAGATAAATGACAGAGCCATAACAGGCTGCATAGTCTAAGACATTTAGTATCTGTCCATTACAAAGGAAGCTTGCCAACTCTTTGTCTAGCAAATTAGACCTTATTAAAGAAAGGCCCACTTGGGCTTGGCATTGCACACCTCTAATCCCAGCACTTGGGAGGCTAAGGCAGATGGATCTCTGTGAATCTGAGGCCAGCCTGGTCTACAAAGTGAGTTCCAGGACAGCCAGAGTTATGTAGAGGCCGGTTTCAAACAAACAAAATAAAACAAACGAGATACACACACACACACACACACACACACACACACACACACACATACACGCGCCTTATTCTTTTACTCCCACACCAAGGGAAAGGTTTTAGTCCAGACTAAAGAAAGACTGGGAAATAGGTAAGGGGATGCAAACATTTGCCAAGGAACAAGACTGAAAGTTTCTAGGGTATAGCTCAGAGTTGTCAATTAGAAGTATACATTGACAAAATTTGGCTGTGGGCCATGATAAAACTGATACCTATGTGAGTCAGACTTTGGACCAGGAACACAGAAGGGAACATTGTCAAAAGATGCTTCCTGGATTCAGTCTGAGGGTAGGGATCAATAACAGCAGCCAAGCACTTACAGAATGTCTGTTCTGTCCTGCATGCTGCTCCAAAGCACTATAGGGTACGAGTATCAACACATCCATCCTCCAGCCTCAGGAAGATGGGCCTGTCAGTATTCCCCTTGATGGATAAAGAAGATAGACACAGAGCAGTAAAATTAGCTGCTACAGCCTCACAGTTAGAAGACATGAGGGACTGGGACTGCAGAGCAGATAGCTGGACATGATGGTTCAGCTTTGTCATCCTAGAATTCAAAAGGATGAGGCTGGAAAGTGTAGCAATGAGTTCCAGCCTGGGCTACTCAATGAGTTCCAGGCCAGCCTGAGCTATGGGGTGAGAACCTATCTCAGAAGATCAACAACAAAAACAAACAAACAAAATAGTCTGAGTTCAGGAACCACATTCTCAACTAGTACCTTCTCAGATTCTCTGTGTGTCTCTCTCTCTACGCCCCTCCTCCCCATCCCTACTCCCCTCTCTCTTTGGCTGGCCAGGGAAACAGATGAGAGAAGAGGACAGGAAAGAGTGTGGTGACTTTGTATCTGAGTCCAAAGAGTGACAGAGAAAAGCCAGGTTCAGGCCACAGCTAAGCATATGAGTTCTCTCCCAGCCAGGCATGTAAGTGAGTCCACCCCCAGCCACAGGACAAATGCCTCTGAGCCGCCTCTGCTTGAAGCTACAGGCTCTAAGATGAGTCATACCCTGTATGAGGAGTAAACAGGCCATGTTAATATGGTCTACATTAAGACCTACAGAGCTCGGTCAGGGATCAGAGAAGAAAACAGCAATACCCAGGAGGGGGCTGAGAGGTTGAGTGTGGAGCCAGGTGCCAGGAAAGGGTGTGGAGCTCAGACTGCCTGGCCTCACTTGGACTGATCACTCTCTGGACAGTAACATAAAGAAATTGCTCAAAAGGAATGCCCAGCAGATTCTTAGAGAGCCCAACAAACAATACAAAAGAGAAGGGGTTGGGGGGCTGGAAATCCTAAATGAAATGCAAGCTGCTGGTAGCGAAAGCCAAAAGCCCGTGGCAAGCACATGGGGAACTCAGAGCAACCTGCAGAAGGGAGGGTGAGCACGCAGAAATAGAACAGGGGACATGTTTGCTGGGCCCTGTGCCACACCTTCCCCACCACTGCCTCCTCATGTGCAGCTCACTCTCCACCTGCTTCAGGGAAGTTCTACTGACATCGGTCCCCCTGGTGTTGGGGCAGGGAGGGGGGAAGGGGGGCGGGGAACCTCTCCAGAGTTGAGCATTTTAGGCTAAGGCTTCCCCACCAAGCCACTGACCTTTACAGTTGAGTTCACAGTTTCCCCTAAAAGAAACAGTGTCACACTCTTTTTCTTGTGCTTTTTCCCAGAAACCTTCCATCTACAGCTTTAGGCTGCTGGGGACCTGATGACCGTGGTGACTTCACTATTGTCCCTCTGGGAAATGAAGTGACTCAGCAATCCCTTGAGGCCAAGACAAGAGTTCAAGTCATCAGCAGTTCTCAGCAGAGCAGAGAAATGTAAAGGTTGCTGGTGTCTGGACAGAGCTAGAAGCACCAGGGTCAATAGAGCAGGAACACAGGACGGTTTTCTGTGTTACAGGCCAGTCCAACAATTATCAGCTCCCCCCCCCCAGATACTCTTAATAAAGACTCCATGCTGTAGCACAGAAAGGGTGGTATCCTCCACCATGGTCATCCAACTTCCAAACACTAGGATTGATACGCCTGGAGTGAGCATCTCCCTTATTGGGCCCCCATGGGATTGTTTGCCCTGAATCCTCTCCTGCTAGGAACCTCTCACCATCCCTATCCAATGGAATGGTTTTTGTCTCCCCCCTACCCTGTATTTGAATAGAGAGGGTTAGGCACCTGACTCAAGGTGGGCCAATGAGAGCCCTTCCTCAGAAACCTCCCAACTGGAATAAGACTCGGTATCTTTCAGGGAATGGAGGTTGAAAGATGCAAACTTCAGGATTTTTTAGTAACTGATATTCAGCCATGTGGAGGAAGGCTGTCTGCAGTTAGAGAAAGTAAACGTGCCGAAGCCAAGCAGAGATTATTGATGGAGAAAAAGTGATGGTGGAGGTCAAGTTCTAGCCACGTTGCAGTCTTACAATCTGGTTATTCAGTTGTTGGTAAATTTGGAATTTTATTTACCAAAAAATATTCTTGGTAAATTTGAGGCTTTGTTTCTTGTTTTGTTTACTTACTTTTTCTTTTTTCCTAACTGGCTTCCATTTTAAATTCCTTCTGGTTATGAACAAAAAGGTCTGAATCCACCTGTACCACTGCTAATACTTAATAAAACAGAGTTCTTCAAAATGACCCAGGAGAAAGTCCGGCTTTGCTGTCATGATGAGGATACACTTAGAGAGAACGCCCCAGTACTGAGGCAGTTTGTCTCCAGCCCAGGCAGACGCTATGAGGTCTGTTATGGCTTAGATCTGCATGTCCATCACAGACTTAAATCTTGAGCGATTGGTCCCCAGTTTCTGGTGCTATTTTGAGGATTGTGGCATCTTCAGAAGGTGTGACCTGTCTGACGGAAATAGCCCACTAGGGATGGGTCTTCGAACATGGTTCCAGTTTGTTTCTCTGTTTCTTTGCTCGGGTCTGAACAAGCAGCTGCCCCGTGCTCCCACTGACAAGCTTTCACAGCCGGACGGGCTAACCTCACCGTGCAAGAATGAATGAAGCCAACGCCCTCCCCTCTTGCATTGTTCCTGGCAGGTATTTTGGTTGTTTTGACTTAATAGCAGCCCTAAGTCCAACAGGAAACTACACCAAGGCCAAATGCCATCACCATCTCTCAATCCTCCTTTCACCTCGCACCTGGCTGGTCTACCTTCTCTAACCTCCAGGAATTCAAACCCTCCAGCCAGCAACCTCAGTTGGCCTCGGCTAGTCAGCAGGAAGGCTCAAACCCAGGTAAGCACAGCAAATTGCTGAATGTTGGTGCACAGACTGGAGCCACCGTTAGGTGATCAGAAACATGGAATGCCAGTGTGGAAAAAGAACAGCCTTGAGTTTAGAAAAAGAGAAAAAGGCACTCCAACGGGGGGGGGGGGGCTACTGAGACAGAAAAGAATGCAGGGACAAGAGGACTAGAGACAAGAGAGAAGCCTGGCTAGAATGCTAGAATGCAGCATTATCGACTTTAGGAAAACCTGAGAGAGAAAGAACATGGAGTCAGGGTACATGGGTTTGCGCTGTCAGCCAGGGGTCATTTGTCTTGACACGAAGGCAAATATCTTGGTAGGATAATGACTGGAGGAAAGTCATGAGGAAAACTATATTTTAGCTATGTATTTCTCACAGAGAACAGGAGAGAGAACATATATCCTTGTTTTACATGAAAGATTAAAGAAAGGGTGAGCCTTACCTTCTCTGGCAAAAAGATTCTCTGCTTTGTAAAGAGCATGCTCGTGTCATCTTGAGTCTTTTAGTCATTGTCAATGTTACTTTAAAAGTTAGTTGGGTTTGTCGAGCAGTGGTGGCGCACGCCTTTAATCCCAGAGGCAGAGGCAGGTGGATCTCTGTGAGTTCCAGGCCAGCCTGGTCTACAGAACGAGTTCCAGGACAGGCTCCAAAGCTACAGAGAAATCCTGTCTCAGAAAAATAAATAAATAAAAAGATTAGTTGGGTTTAGTACAGAAAGCTTGAAAATACAGACAAACAGAAATATAAAAGTCCCTCCCAATCTTGAATACAAAGTAAGTAGTAAGATATTTGTATGCATCGTTTCAAAATAATTTATAATGAAAGAAGTCTCAAAAAGCAAGGTGGAATGAAGTGTTGTTCTAATTAATCTTATCAATAAAAAATCGGGAGTCAAATATTGGAGTAAGAACCTGAAAGATCAGAGAACCCGGAACAGCTGCCCGTTGCTTCCTACCTCTTCCGTTCCTCCAACCAAAATCGCCGAGATCCTCTCTCTCCACCCTGACTTACTACTCCTTGTCTCCAGTCCTCCAAACATCTATGGTTAATTTTGGTCAGCTGGTGGCTGGCCCCACCCTCTGACTCCAAGCAAGCTTTATTTGTCAGAACACAGTCAAAATATCACACAACAGTAGAAAACTCCTGAAAAATAACAGAGGTTGACCTCAGCATTTACATGCCCTCCCACACACATGTGCACACAGCACACAGCAGATACATTCAAAAGCAGGGTGTTTAAAACTGGCCGGGCCAGAGTATCCCATACATGCTGGGAACCATGCTGGCATGCTGGGCAGATGCAGTGGTGGACAAGACATCGTCACTCACAACCAGGCACTGTATCCATGTGAAGAGAGTTTATTAGAAAGATAGGAAGATGGAGAAAAAGGGAGAGAGGAAGAGAAAGAGAAGAGAAGAAGAGTGGAGGTGTGCATATCTCATTTCAGGGAAATAGGGAAAAGCAGAAGAGAGAAAGGAAGGAGAGGAGTTTTTCCTTAGAATGAGGCCTTTATGTCAGGATGCAGGGCAGCACCAAGGGGGTGGGATTTCAAGGGGTGGGTCAGAATATTAACAGTAGTGATCTCTCATTATTCTATGAGGTTAGTATTGGCCATATGTACAGTGTGTGAGGATACAAGAGCCCAGAATCTAAACATCTGGGTGTGTGATTATTAAAGGGCTTTTTACCTTAAACCCTGGATTGTAACTGATAGCATTGACTATGTGTGTGTGTATACATATATATATATATATATATATATATATATACATTTATATCCCCTTTATGAATTAGTCACCATTTGTCTGTCTCAAGCAAGCCATGTGCCCTTCCTCTGGTTCCTGGTTTCTTCGCATAAAATAAAGGGTCTTTATATATGACCCGGACCATCTGACACTAGGTCACAGTCTCTGGATCACCTTGGTGTCCCCTGCTAGAACGACATTCTCACATCCCCTGCCGCTCCCACTTCCACAGCTCGCAGAGAACCTCTATTCTTTCTCAGTGTTGAGGAAGAAATGGCGTAAGCAAACACAATCTTCAAGAGTCGCTCACACGTGCACACAGATCACGCACTGAACAGCTGGAAAACAAAGAAAGTGGGTGAAAGGGGAGGCTGTTTTGCTGAACGGGTGTCAGAGGCTGGCTTACAAATCCACAGGGAAGACCGGAGCTCCACTAATGCTCTGAAAAAAAAAAAGTCTCCTCACACAACTCATATCCAGCAGCTCAGGCGCCAGCTCTCCAGCTGGTTTCCTCTGAAGACCTAGAAGCAAAGGAAGTCTGGGTGGCTATGGCCATGCTTGCTTTCCTCAGGAAAACAAATATGGCTTAATTCTCCCCCACTCCCCCCGTCCCCCCCCCAAAAAAAACCCAGAAAGGGTTCAGTGAGAAAGAGACCATTCCTCTGAAAGAAAAAAAAAAAAAGTCCCTTCAGATATTCCAATGCAGCCTCAGGCCCCACATACTTTGTCTTTGATCCCAAGGAGTTTTGTCCCATGTTCTTCAAAGCACAAAAAGAACTACTTGCATGTCCCTCTTTCTCTCTGGTTGTTAAATAAAGACACTAGGAATCTGAACACAATTATTTTATCTGGAATACTTTTCAAGCAGGAATAATACACCCTTGAGTAGTGTCGCTTCCTCGGGTGACTGACCTTCTGTCCATCCTCCTAGTAAACCATCAGTGAACGGCTGGGGAGATGGCGCAGCTGGCAACATTGAGTTTGATCCCTCAACACCCATGTCAAAACTGGGTATAGTGATGCACCTATAATCCAGGGCTGGGGAGACTGAGAGAGGAGGAACCCTGGGGCTAGCTGGCCAGAAAACTGAAGGCAGAGAACAATTAAAGAACAACACTCAACATCTAATTCTGTCCTCCATATACATGTGCATACACATGCACACACACACACACACACACACACACACACACACACAAATCCACAAAGACCAACAAATCCTGAACCTAACCAAGTCTGAGAAAAGCACAGAGCTGATTCCTGCTTGTCTCAAATAAGGACCAAAAATGAGACCCAGACCCTTATCTGCTAAGAGTGTAGGTCACACCAACAGCACCCGCCTCACCCAGGAATTTGTTAATGGTGGAGAATCTCAGCCCACCTCAGACCTATTGAATGAACATCTACAGCCTAACGGGGCCTCGCAGTGAGTCCTTGCACAAGGGCTCTGAGTACCCAAAACGCTAAGGCATAAGGCCAGGAGGGTAATAGGTTGCTGGGTCTCGAAATCAGTGGAATCAGCGGGTGGAGACGGGTGGGAGGAAACAGAGGGTAGTCAGGAAAACAAGGACACAAAGACAAGGATGGTGGTGCGTTAATTAATGTGAGTCATTAGTTGTTTCTGGGAAGGAGAGACGGAAAGTGACCTTGGCAGCGAGTGGGGGGAAGACTGCCGGTGCTTCAGCGTCTGGAGGTAGGTTAGCCCTGTGGAGGTTAACCCTGCTTCAGCATCTGGAGGTAGGTTAGCCCTGTGGAGGTTAACCCTGCT
>CABHPH010146263.1:42472-62133 GCA_902168325.1 Peromyscus nudipes
GCTTCAGCATCTGGAGGTAGGTTAGCCCTGTGGAGGTTAACCCTGCTTCAACATCAGGATGTAGGCTAGCCCTGTGGAGGTTAACCCTGCTTCAGCATCAGGATGTAGGCTAGCTCTGTATCTTTTTTGCCCTCCCCCTCTCCGGCCTTTGCCTGCTACTCTACTCTTTTGTTCTGAAAACTGAAACCCATCCCTTCCCCTGGCCTGGCCTGGCATGTCCCAGCAGTATGGGGATCCCCAAAGTACCAACAGATAAGGCCAGCAGGCTGGGGAATACAGAGCCCTGAGTTCCCTAAGAATTGCCTCTGGTCAGGAATGAACAGGCACAGGAGACAGCTGGCAGTTTAATGGCTGCAGATAGAAAACCTAGACTTCCAAAAGAAAAGTTAATGAAATGAAGAAAAATAAGGAGTCGCCAATAAAATCTTTTGTTCTACAGACAATGTGAAATATCAATGATTAAGTGTTCTGTTCTGTGGATTCCTAAATCAGAAAAAGGGAAGAACCCTCACCAACCTTGTAGACTCTACACTATAGAGTGTAAAGATTCCTGAAGGAACAAGAAGCTCTAAGAGCAGTGCCCCACCCTCCCCAGAGCCGCCTAACAGTTACTTCCCAGAATTAAACAATAGCCTGCATTATAACGCGGGAGCTGGAGGTGTGGCTTGCTGAGTGTGGGTCTGGGGTGTGGCATTCAGCCTCCAAGCTGGACTCCAGTTATTCCCATACCCTGGTATTCGCTCTTGTGAAATCCCCTCCCACTAGTTACACCTGCGTGCTCAACAGCTCATGGTAAGGTGATGAGAGATTAGGTCACAAGGAGCTCTGAGGGAAGCCAGCTGCCATGGTGTAAACTGCTCCCCCAGAGGCTTGTAGGGTGAGGGCCTGAGACCACCACCAGCCAAGCCAGGGTCTTTAGAAATAAGCTCAACTGCCCAAGTCTAGTTCTGAATTCACCACAGTTTTTGCCAACAGCTTCCCAGCAACCTCGTGAGAGTTCCTGAGCCCAAGCAGCCCTGGTAAAACTTTTCCAGACTCTCAGCCTATAGCAAATGCATGCGAAAATAAACTCTTGTTTTATGCTGCTTACTTTGGAGGTCATTTGTTATGCAGCGATAAATATTTAAATCACCCAGCTCAGTGAAATGTATGCACCACCATGGGGAAGGGGAAGAACATCCGACCGAAACATGCCTGGCGTTGTTCCAGAGATATCACGGGCAGAGCTAGAGTCAGAACTGTCCTTTAGCTACAAGTACTTTAAAATACAAGCCGTGTTGTCCAGCACCGTGGGCTTCATCAGGGGCCAGTGAGCATGTGCCTGCTCAACATTGCTCCATATTATTTAGGACACTGATTTTTCAGACCGTGCCTTGCCCTGATAGACTCCAATTTACAAGCAGCTTTGGACTCCATTCTGAAGATACAGGATGACTGTGCTCCTAGGTAGACAAGTCAACAACACCACAAGTAGCACAGACTGAAAAAATGACTTATTCCTGGGACTGAAAAAGGTGTCAACGTATGAATTTATTCCTGTGAGTTCAGGTGGTTAGAGTACATGGGTGTACTAAAGGCATGTCAAGAAAACCAGGCCCAAGACCTTATGGGATGCACCAGACCAAAGAAAAGGTATATAGAACTCCTTCACCTGGACTCCACAAAGAGGTTGCAATGGCCATGTCCCGCCAACCTGTCATCTGACCACCTGGTTTCTACATCAAGGCAAGAATTCCTGCCAGTCCCAGGGGCTTCAGCTCAGCCAGCCCCTGTTGTTCATGTGCTCCGCTCAACTGCTATCTGTCTGTCTGTCTCATCTGGATCTGGGATGTATCCATTTGTCCCTTGCTTAGTCTGAACTCAATCCTGCCTCTCTGCATCTGTAGCTAGACTCATCTCTGCAGCTCTATCTCTCAGACCTGTGGCCTGCAGCAGCCTGACTCACAGTAGCAGTTTCTCCAGCTTAATTTGGGCTCCTTATCTTATCAATACAAAAACTCTTGAATCTCGGTGAGTTTCCCAGATTTGGGTTTCTCAGGTCTCCTTAAAACTCCTTGCCTTTTAACTCTCTTTGGTCACTCTGTAACCTACACATATACATAGAAAGAGATGTATTTACTATGTGGTATATCATGTGTGATCTAAGAGTTAATATTAGTATCCAAGATTGGAATAAAAGAGACTGTCTGTCTTAGCCAAGGTTACCGAGGTAAGCAGGGGTATCTGTGAACTTATTGTCATAGAAACTGCAGAACTTTGTGAATTTGTTGCCCTTCAGTTAATCCTGACATTTTAGAAAGACACAAACATATTTGTTTATGTTTCTAACATAACATGTTCATGACAATATGCCAACCTGGTATCACTGTTCTGGTTCCAGGAAAGTAACCACTGAAAACCCAGGAGAACTCTCCAGTACAAGTGACCCAGCCCCAGAAAATGTTCTGACTCAACTGTGAAAGGTAGTGGAGTCGAGGCCTCTGTGTAATTGGAAGTTTCTCTCCCACCCACCAGTTCCTGAATAACCACTCGGAGGCTTAATATTAACTATAAATGTTTGGCCAATGATTCCGGCATGCCACGTGGCTATGGCATTACTGGTCTGTGGCATGTTGCTCCTTAGGTGGCTAGATGGTGTCTCCCAGACTCTGCCCTCCTTCTCCTGTATCTTTGCTTGGATTTCTGGCCTGACTCTATCCTGCCTTGCCATAGGCCAAAGCAACTTTATTTATCAACACATATTCACAGCATACAGAAGGATAACCCACATCATCTTTGTACTTGACTCAGTCCAAAACTCTACATTGAAGCCAAGGAAAATAAATCAGTATGTCAACTGCACAGCCCCTGATGCCAGCCCTTCTCTGTGACAAATAGGGTGCTCCCTGCCTCTCACAGTGATTAATCTTCCCCATATACCCTTCCGTCCACTGCAGCAAAGAAAGATGTTACCCAGTGCCAGAGTGAAAACTGGAATCATGGTACACACATTGCTGGGCCAGCTTTCTTTAGTGGAAAGAGGTTTGAGAACATCATCTCTGCTTAGTCTCTATGTTCCCTGGAGAAAAAAAAATTGAAAATGATGATAATGGGTGATGGTGGTGGTGGCAGTGCTATAGTGGTGGTGGTGGTGGTTGTGGTGGTGGTGGTGGTGGTGGTGATGATGTCCCTAGAGCATATAAACTCATAGGGACAGAAAGAATGATAGATCACAGAGTCTTGGTGTGCTAGGAGGAGGGAATGAAGAGTTGTTTGACAAGCACAGAGTTCCAGTGTAGGGAAATGGAAACTTCTGGAAAGGAATAGCGGTAAAGGCACTGCAACAATGCAAAGCTATTTAAAGCCACAGAACTGTGTCCTTTAATGGTTAAAATGGTTTGTATCCTGTATATTTTACTGCAATCAAAACTAACAAAAGTTATCATTATTGAGACCATGTGATGTGCCAAGCAGCATGCTATGGCACAGCAGGAACTGTCTCATGTAATCTTTCCAGCAACACTGTGAGTTCACTACGATGGGTACCAGTGTCCCTCATGGGAGCAGAGCTCCGGGAGTCATCACATGCTCATGAAGGAGAAAGAGAGAGGACCATTTCCCCACCTAGAAGGTCTGTCTGCCACGAACACTCCTCAGATGTGCATTCTCCAATCCCTTCAGCATCCCTGGCCGTGCTTCTGGGATTTGGTCCATGTAAGCTGGGACAAGAAGAGAAGAAAAGAGAAGACAATGTGATGACACCTTTGGGGAAGCAGTGCTGCATCTACACCCCCTTAGAAAACCCCAGGGCTGTCTGTACAGGGACTGGCTTCCGCAGACGCATTGTCCTTTGCTACTTAACACAATTACCAAAGGTAGAAGGTGCTTGGTGAAACACAGGGTGATTGACCTGAGACTGACTGTGTACACCCATCAGGGGTTAGCCAGAGAAGCCGGGCTTGGTAAGTGATAGAGAAGAAAGGGCTTATACAGCGGTTAGACCTTGAGCTGAATGGTAGATAGCTACCACACTGTGTTTCCCTAGCACGGATCATTAGTTCTGAAAATTTACCAGAAAAACTCCTACTCCAGATACAAAAGCTAGGAGGTCTCTCTGGGAATCCTTGCTTTGGTGTTTCCCTCACCTGCATGCATCTGTAACAGGACCTATGTCATTTAGACTCTGATCATTTGTGTCTATCTTCTCTTTGGATGCTGTCCAGTCCTTCAGGCCAGGAACTCTATTTCACCTCTGAGTGTCCGACTCCTGTCAGATGTTAGATGAAACTGCTCCCAATTTGTCATCATTGACACACACACACAAATGTAAGGAGAAATGGAAATTTCATGTTCGGGAGATAGCTCAGTTGGTAAAGTTATTTGCCTTGTACGCATGAGGGCCTGAGTTCAATCCCAGAATCCACGTGGGAAAAAAGTCTGGGCATCATGGCACACAATTACAATCCCAGAGCTGGGAAGCTCAATGGTAGGTCAGCAAGCCAGCCTGGTCTATTTAGTGACCTCCAAGCTATTAAGAGACCTTGTCTCAAAAGGAATAACAGGCAAGGCTGAGGTTGTCCTCCGGCCACACACACACACATACATGCACATATGCACAGAAACAATAAGCTCTGGGCAAATGTTTGCTAAATAAAATAAATTAGAAGACTCTTAACATCTACAAATTCCAGCTGAGAATCAAGAGAGAGTTCTTCAGGTTGTCCTGTAGCCTTAGGCTCCTTATCACATGCCTTCGTCACCTTTGCACTCTTCCTTTCTGCAGGGCCGTGATTGATCGCCACCAGGTCAGGCACACAGCATCTGCACCACGGTCCCAGGTCTGGGGCCATCAGTGTCTTCACGCTGAAGATGAGTGAGGCAGCGGGTCAAATGCACAGTCTCCCGCACTGTTTCCATGTTCTCCGGAGCTGGCGATATCTCCACATGGCTGAAAAATGGCAAGCTCTGAGATGGAGGAGATGAACTTCTGAGATGGCAAGTGTTCAGGATGGCTCAGAAGCAGCTGCCGAACTCAGCTTGACTCTTAGTCCCAGCATCGTGGGGTAGCAAGGAGCTGCAGAGATCGTGGATTTCAACCATCTATCACTTGGAACTGGAAATTAGCAAAGCAACTTCCCAAACGTCAGGCTATGTGTTACTGAAGGAGAGCTTTAAAACATAAAAGCAAAAGAGAAAGAAAGGAAGCAGCTGACTACGGACTCTGTGGCACTGGGTAGTCGCACCTGCCAAGCACAGCCTTGGATTCCTAATCTGGGCTCTATACAAGGTCTGAAATCAAGAGTGAGGAATGGTAGGCCCCACCAGCCAAATGTACCTAGAGCACTGTTTGAGCTAGTTGAGAAGCCTGAGTTGGTGAGAGAGATGGTTCAGAACCTTCCAGAAGGGCACAGCTCAAGAAGCATTTCATCCAGGAAGACATGTCTGCTGGGTCCCAGCCTGGCAGTTACTGGGTTCTGTTCCACCTTTCCTGTTGCTTGGTCCCAAGTTTCCCGAGCCATCTGTGGTAGTTTGAATATAATTGGCCCCCATAATCTCACAGGGAGTGGCACTATTAGGAGGTGCGGCTTTGTTGGAGTTGGTACGGCCTTGTTGGAGGAAATGTGTCACTGTGGGGGTGGACTTTGAGGTTTCCTATGCTCAGGATACCTTCCAGTGTCTCAGTCAACTTCCTATTCCCTTCTGATCAAGATGTAGGACTCTCAGCCCCAGCACCACATCTACTAGCATGCTGCCATGCTCCCCACCATGATGATAATGGACTGACCCTCTGAAACTGTAAGGGAGCCACCCTCAATTAAATGTTCTTCTTTACAAGAGTTGCCGTGGTCTTGGTGTCTCTTCACAGCAATAGAAACCCTAACTAAGACGGCATTCCTGACCTCTGTCGTCATACCTGATGGCCTAGCCCCAGGAGGTCCACTCTCAGCCCTGTCTTTCACACCTACCTGCCAAATGGAACGGGGAAGATAAGCAAAGGAGAGCTAGCTGCTTTCTACAGCCTGCCTCACTTCAGCTTCACACCAACTGTGAGGTAAGGTGAGGGTTATTGATGAAAAACCCAACTCAGAGAAGCGGGGCATCTGCCCCAAGTCTTAAGCCTGCTAGAGCATGATAGAGGAACCGGAACCCAGGGATGCCACACTCTGCATTAACATATCATGCTGCATCTGTGTTCATGTCCTGCCTTCCTCTGACTTATTTGCATATCTCCCAGGCCTACTATTCTTTCTGGCTCCCTCCTCAGCCCATAACTCTTCCTCCCACAGCTCCTCTCTCCTGGACTCCTAGGGCAAAAGGCTGCCTGGTATTTAGTTCACAAATAAAGAGAAGGAGCCCCCAATGATGCCTCACCTCCAGCCTCCACCGCTGTAGGAAAGAGCCCAAAATACCTCAGCAGGTCATAAGTGAGTTTCTGAGTTCTCTCCTCCCGGTGTTTCCGGCCTCACCTTGCCTTGTATCTTCTTCCTTCACTAGGTTTCAATCATGCTTAGTCTCCTCTCGGAACAAGCTGCTGCCGGAATAAGTACCCAACAGATTGGCCTACAGTAGTTCCTGTAACAGGGAGATTTTTATTATCTTGTTATCTGATGCCAGAATTTCTTTTTTTTTTGGGGGGGGGGGAGCACTGGGGTGGTGATGGTAGTACATTAGTTAGGTATAGCCGGAATGTTTCTCCGCCCACCAAGCCCCTGCAATCCCATGACCCGATTATAGAACAATCATTCAGAGGCTTAATATTATTTATAACAGCTTGGCCATTTGCTCAGACTTTTTACTGACTAGCTCTTACACTTAAATTAACCCATAATTCTTATCTATGTTTAGCCACATGGCTTGGTACCTTTTCTCAGTTCTGCCTTGTCATCTTGCCTCTTCTGTGTCTGGCTGGAGACTCCTGACTCAGCCCTTCCTCTTCCTGTCTCTCTCCTGGATTTCCTGCCTGGCGATAGCCTGACTTGCCATAGGCCAGAGCAGCTTCTATATTACCCAATCATAGCAACACATATTCTCAGCATACAGAAAAACATTTCCACAGCAGTTTGGTTTCTGTTGCAGTGATAAGACACCACAACCAAAATCAACTTGGGAAGAGTTTATTTCGGCTTACAGCTTATAGTCCGTCTTGGAGGGACGTCAAGGCAGGCTGCAAGCAGGAACTGAAGAAGAAAATGTGGAGGGATGCTCCATCCTGGATTGCTCCCCAGGGCTTGCTCAGTTTGACTTCTTATACATCTCAGGACCGTCTGCCTAGGGATGACACTGCCCACAGTGAAGTGGACCCTACCATGTCAATCATTTATTTTTTTAAAAAATGCCCCACAGGTTTGCCTACAGGCCCATCTGATGGGGGAATTTTCTCAATTAAAATTCCCTTTCTGAGATGATACTGGTTTGTATCGAGCTGACATAAAACTATCCGGCACAGGGGGAAATTTCTTGTAAATTCTCATTGGTACAGAAGTAAAAAGCCTTAATGGTTCCAAGTTGTAGACAGTTTTCAGGGCATGCACTCAAAATATATATATATGCAGATATAGAGTTTGGAGCTCAAGATGGTTATTAATCCAAATGTACATCCATTGATTAATGGATAAACAAAGTTGGAATCTAAATACATATCCTATTTGGGAATATTATTCACTGATAATAAAAGAATGAAATACTATAATATTCTATAAGATAAAGAAACCTTGAAACCACAATACTAAAAAAAAGTAAGCCAATTGCAAAAGACCACATATTTAATGATTCCATTTAAATGGGACATTCTTGAATAAACAAATACAGGGTTAGAAAGAAAATTGCTGCCAGAGGCTGAGGGGGGGGTGGGAGAAAGGGTAGTGGTTGCTACTGGCTACAGAGGGTCCTTTTGAAAATCATGAAAACATCTTGGAATTAAGTAGTAGTGATAATTACACAACTTTGTGAACATGCTGTGGTGGTTTGAATAAGAATGACCCCTCTAGGCTCACATATTTGAGTGATTGGTCATTGGAAAGTAGCACTACTTGCAAGGGATTAGGAGGCGTGGCCTTGTTGGAGGAAGTGTGTCACTAGGCATGTGTTTTGGGGTTTCAAAAGCCCAGGCCAGTCACAGTGTCTCTCTCTTCCTGTGGATCTGGAAGTAGAGCTCTCAGCTACCTCTCCAGCACCATGTCTGCTTGTGTGCCTCCATGCTCCCCGCCATGATGATAATGGATTAAACCTCTGAAACTGTAAGCCAACCTCAATCAAACGCTTTCTTTTATAGGAGTTGCTGTGGTCATGGTGTCTCTTCACAGCATAGAACAATGGCCAAGACACACAATAAAGCCACTAGTTGTGTACTTTAAAAGAACAAACTTTACAGAATATAAATCTCTATAAACTTGCTTTTTTTTAGCATTTTGAAAATTTTTTTAGGGATCAATATCTATGAAAGAAAGGAAGAAGAAACAGGACTGCTGTGGAATAATCCTTCTGTACACTGTGTGAATATATGTCACTATGATTGATTTAATAAACAAGCTAAATGGCCAATAGCTGAACAGGATAAAGTTAGGGGGAAAAGCCAAACTGAGAATGATGGGATGAAGAAGGATGGAGTCAGAGGAGATGCCAGCCAGCTGTTGAGGAAGCAGGATGTGTAGAAAATAAGGTAACAAGCCATGAGCCACATGGCAAAGCATAGATAAGACATTTGGGTTAATTTAAATGTAAGAGTTAGCTAGTAACAAGCCTCAGCTATGGGTCGAGCATTTATAATTTATATTAAGTATCCAAGTTAGTTATTTGGGAAGCAGCTGCCGATTATTTGAGAGCAGGGACAGGGAAACTTCTGCCAACACAGGAATGCACAGAGGAAGAATTTGCCCTGTGATGCAGGATGCTAGAAGCCTCCATTAACCACAAGCTACCTTGCAAGTACTGCACATCTGAGAGCATCACATCTGACTGATATGGACCAGCCTTTATATGTCCACCCCCCTCAGTCACCAGAGAAGGACTTCTACAAGAAGGAAGAGACTCAGGTGATATGGATCAGACCCTGGAAGGGCTAACAGCTGAAATTTCTCTGCTGAGCACCCCATCCCCAACATCAAGCCTTTCTCCAAAGAGAGCCTAGACCACTAGGGAAGAATTTGGCAATTTGTTCCAGAGGGGAGGGAAGTTGAGAGAGCAATACCAATTAGCAGGACAGAGCCAAGAAGCCGCCACAAACATCAGTATCCCACCTCAGAAATTTTCTTTTTTTTTTTTTTTTTTTGGTTTTTGAGACAGGGTTTCTCTGTGTAGCTTTGCACCTTTCCTGGAGCTCACTTGGTAGCCCAGGCTGGCCTTGAACTCACAGAGATCTGCCTGCCTCTGCCTCCCGAGTGCTGGGATTAAAGGCGTGCGCCACCAACGCCCGGCTTAGAAATTTTCTTTTACCCTATAAGATGTGCAGATAGAGACCCCAACATTTTTTTAAAATAAGCAATCTTATTCTAATATTTCATTTACTTTTTCCTCTTGGGACCTTGTTTCTCCTGGAGCATTTATTCAACAACAAAATAAATTTAAGGTTCATGGAAAGAGGAGAAGCACTCTTCCCTTCTCCTTATGAAGACATTAACATTGAGGTATAATCTGCAAATTTATTTTTATTATTTTTAATTGTATGTCTGTGTGGGGGTAGAGTACCCACCAGATGTGGGTACTCGGGAACCCAACTCATCTGGAAGAATAGTATGGCACTCTTAACCACTGAATCATCTCTCCACCCCCAAGGGTGTGACTTGTGAATGAAGTCAATACTCTGCCTATCCAATATGTGAATGAAAAGCAAATGTTCAACATCCTTAGCTATCAAGGAAACAAACCAAAACTACACCGAGATTCCACCTCACCCCAGCCAGAATGTTATCATGAAGAAAACAAATGACAACTAACACTGAGGGGGCGGGGGGACACATTACAGGGCTGATGGCAGAGTAGACTGCGGTAGCCACTATGGAAGTCAGTGTGGAGGGTCCTCAAAACACTCCAAGTAAAACTATCGTATGACCCAGCTAGACTACTCCTGTGTATGCGCCTAAAGAACCAAAGTGAACACACTACAGAAATACCTGCTTGCCTGTATTCATTCAGCACTGCCCCCAATAGCCAGGTTATGCAACCAGCCTAGGTGTCCCTCAACAGATAACGGATACAGAACGTGTGGTTTCTAGACACGATAGACACAAACAAGAAAAGCAGGTCATTTGCTGGAAAATCAATGGAACTGAAGATCAGTAGGTTAAGTAAATGAAGCCAGGTTAAGAAAAAGAACAGGCATTACACGTTTTCTCCCATATGTGGAGTCTAGATTGGAAAGAAGAACAAAGTAGAAGGACTATGGGGAGGCAGGGAAGGAAGGAAGGTGTGGTGGTTTGAATGATAATGGCCCCCTTGAGCTCACATGTTTAAATACTTGGCCTCCAGTTGGTAGATGTTTGCAGAGGCTTAAGGGATGTGGCCTTGTTGAAGGAAGTGTGTCACAGGGTGCAGGCTTGGAGGTTTCAAAAGATTCACACCATTTTTTTTTTAAAGATTTGTTTATTTATTATGTATACAGCATGTCTGACTGCAGGCCAGAAGAGGGCACCAGATCTCGTTACAGATGGTTGTAAGCCACCATATGGTTGCTGGGAATTGAACTCAGGACCTCTGGAAGAGCAGTCAGTGCTCTTAACCTCTGAGCCATCTCTCCAGCCCCAGATTCACACCATTTTGAGTGGTTCTTTCTGCCTCATGGTTGTGGATCAAGATGTGAGCTCTCAGCTGTTCCTTCACTCTGCCGTCAAGGACACTAACCCTCTGAAAGTGTAAACCGAAGTAAAGGCTTTCTTTAACTTTGGTCGTGGTACTTTATCACAGCAATAGAGAAGTAACTAAGACCAAAGGGGACAGGGAAGGGTGGTGATGGCAGTGAATATGACCAAACTACAAAGTGCAGATGTACGAAAATGTCATAATTTATTTTGTCAAATTCATAAAAATGTTTAAAAATCCTATAGTTAAGACATAAATATCTACCAACAGGTGGATGGATAATGAAAATGTGATACTTACACAAAGTGGGAAATTATCCGAAAAGAAAAGTGAAATTTATAGTAACGTGGATGGACTTGGAAAGTATGATATTAAGAGGCAACCACAACTCGGAAAGAAAGCAGCCCCATGTTCTCCCTCACATGAGGATCCTAGCCTATGTCTATGTGCAAACAGGTGTAAATGTGGGTGCAAGATCAAGTGTAGGAAGGAAGGAAAGAAGCTGATGATGAAGAACGGAATATAGGCCAAAGGCCGCATAAAGCTATGAAAGGGCTTTTAAAGCTCATGTTTTTAACAGTTTCAACTCCATCATAGATTTTTTTTTTCTTTTTTCATGGTGCATAAGTAAATTCAACTTTTTGGATATTGAAGTAGCAAGAACCATAAAGCGTGGGGGAGACGGAGACAGAGAGAGACTCTGAGCTCCATTTCTTCATGATGTCCACTCTAACTACATAGACATTTACTGGGATGCATAGTTTGGGTCAGGGCAAGTGCTTGAGTGGCTTCCTTAAACTAGCTGAGTGGTGTTTTCATTTGTGAGTAAATTAAAATAAAGTGATTTTATTAAAAAAGAAAAAAGAGTAGATGGAGAGATGGCTCAGCAGTTAAGAGTATGTGTGCTCTTACAGAGGAACCAAGTTCAGGTTGTTCCCAGTCTCCATATCAGGCAGTTCATAACTATCTGTAACTCCAGCTCCAGGGGGTCAGATCCTTTCTTCTGGGGTCAACTTTATTCACATGCACATACCCACAGATAGACAGCCAGACAGACAGACAGACAGACAGACACACACACACACACACACACACACGTAATTAAAAATAAAACAAATATAAAATTGGAAAAGGAAAACATTTTTAAAGACCTATATGTGAAACGAGAAGAAGGGTGGAGGGGAACTAAGAGTTACCATGGAAACCAATCTGATTCAGAATCAGGTACCTCATCTATCAGCTTTTCACAGAATTGGATCTGGACACTGCAAGCAGACTGTATTTCACACACTGTACCCAGTGAAGACAACCGCCACAGGAAAACCAGTAAGGAAACTAGGCGTCTAATAGTGCTACCCCTGCGGAAGTGTCTTCTTCCATGTGTTTTCTCACTTAGTCCTCTCAACAACTCCTTGAAGTAGGGAGGATGGAATTCTTACAGTGTTTGTGGAACACTTGAGTCAACCATTGTACAGAGGGCGTAAGTGACTGGCTTAAGGTGCCATAGCAACTGGGAAATTGACCAAGCACGCTCCAGAAATTGTACCTTCCATTGCAATAATCTTCCCATGCCCACAATAAGCTCTGGCCACCGGTGGCCAGAGTGGTAACCAACCACAAGGGACAAGGGAGAAATCAGAGCAGCAGTCGAAATGCTTGTCCCAAAAGGTAACAGCATCTGAGGACAGACTTCTTAGAGGAACTATTTCATTAATGAGCGCGGCTTTTAGCCAACGTACAGGATGAAGAAAACTATCTCAGGTACACCCCAGAGACGCAAGAACATATGTTCACATGGCCTTGACAAAGTCCAATAGTGTGACTCCAGAGAGTAAACAGTAACCTTTATGTTTTTAACTTGTGATTCCCAGAGAAATTTTTAGATGACAAGATAGGGGAGCAGATTGTCAAAGGACCTTCATGCAAGAGAGCATGGCATCCAGCTCAGGAGTCTCTCTTTTTGAAAACGATTTTTAAGTCACTACCACATTGGGAAATCAAGGGTGCTTGTGAGAAATGACAGTGGCTGTTTTTATAGAACTGAAGAATGGCAGTTGACATGGCTTGTGCAATTTTCTATGAAAAGTCAAGGTTCCTCAGATAGACAGAGAAACAATGTGTTTGAAAAACTGCGATTCAACCAAGTTCAAAGGATTCCTTACTCCAGGACCTCCCAAGACGGGAATAGCTTACACAGCAGTGTGAAGAACGGCAAGTGAGACCATCAACTACAGTTGACATTGCTCATGCCTGCAGAAAGAAGTTGATCGTGCTGAACAGCCAGTTTAGGTACGACAGACACACGGCCTGCTTGGCTTCATGTCTCCCTCCTTCCTCCAATGTGACTAATCACTGCACTCTTTGCCACTGACTCATAATATATAGCCTCATAATCTTACACACACACACTCCAACAAGCCAATACTAACACATTATTGGTTTTTAAACAAAACAAACTGGCATAATCCTGCATGGATAAATAGACTAGATATTCTTCAGGAAGCAACAAATGAAGAGGGTTCAGACCAGAAAGAACCCCTACCTAACCTCCAGAAGGGGAATTAGGGCTGGCTACCAGATCCTGTTTGTCACTGTATCCTCAGCACCTTGCATAGCATTTGATACATGGTAAGCTCTATTTGCTAAGGAGCTAACACCCACATCACATGGTAGTCATGTTTTCCCATTGTGTTTGGGTGTGTGTGATAGTAAATAAAATATATGTAGTTGTTCTATATGATGGGTTTAGTTTCTTTTTTCTTCTATTTTTTTTTCTAGTTTTGTAAAAATTCCAGTAATGAAGAGAATATGGGAGAATCCAGCTTTAATGAGCCTGGCTTGAATCTCCACTTTACACTTATCAGCTGTAGAGCCCAAGGAAGTGACTTCACCTCTCTGTGCTTTGATATCTTCCTTTCTAGATTACTAGGACTGTCCCACTGTTTGAATTTTTATACCATCTATAAATTCCTAATGCTGAAATTTTCTCATCAGTGTGTTGGTACCAAGAGTTAGGCTGTTTGGAAAATGAGTGAGTAATGAGGGCAAGGCCCTGAGGGTTAAATTAATGTCCTTATTAAATAAGCCACGGTAACTATTTTCACGTTCTTCTGTGTTTGGACACTGCAAGCATCATCATCTTTGAAGTCACCAACTGGAGACCAGCCCTGTCATAGAGTAAACATAATACAAAACCTCAAAAATTAAACAGTGCAGCATACAAACAGACAGACCAACAAAACAGAAGAAAATGTCTAAAAGAGACCCCAATATCTAGCAAGACTGTATATTTGTGTGCATATAATGTATTAGTTTAGCAGAAAATAAGCTGTGAGAATTTGAAAGTGTGAGATCAAAAGATCGAAAGCAACCAGAAAGAGGGCAAGTGACCTGCCAAGTTCAAACAGCTAGTGGATTACAGAATTGGTACTTGAATGCAGATATTCTGATTCTAAAGTCCCTTATCAGTAACTAACATTATGTTTTTCAAAACACACCAAGTGCACACCACCTTTGCTACCTCTGATATTGCTTTTGCAGAGAAAGAAAAAAGTATGTGTGTTTGCCCACATACTCATATAGAACTTCTAGACAGACACAAAAGAAAACAGACAAGAAGCAGTTTCGGAGAACACAGGATAGGAAAATAGTAATGGGGGTTACATGCATTTTTGTGAATAACATATATTTGAACTACATGTATGTACAACTGGACCCCAAATTGAAATAAATGCAAATACAGAAAGTGAATACTCTTCCTAGGTAAGCTTTTCCTGAGTACCCTAAACAGGAGTAGCCCACCCTTTGATGTGCCCGTAACAGCTATATCTACAGGGGGTATTTTGTTCATACATTGCATAGTGTTCATTTATCTTCCACTCCACAACTCACCTAGGCACCAGTTGATCTGCGAGCTCTTCAAAGACAGGGCTCTGATTCTTTAATATTTGCCTACCCAGCACATTAGTCAGTGCCTGACATGCAGCAAGCATCCAGTGCATGGAAAACAGAAGTAGGGAGAAGTGAAGTCACCACCCAAGTGTGTGGTATCAGCACTCTGGAAAGAGGAATTGACTGGAACTTTCATGTAACCCCAGGAATACAAAGAGGAAGTGGGGAGGAAGAAAATACAGTAAGAGTTGCAGAAAAGATGCACCTGACCCAGTGAGGACAAAGGGGTTTGAAAAGGGCTCTGTGGGCCAGCGTTGATCAGGAGAAGATGTGGAAGGCAAACATCCAGCTGAAGAAATGGCAAAAGTTGAATATGAAACTAAGACCTCAAACTACAGGGGCTCCCAGCACTGCAGATTCCGTGTCTAGAGCCCAGTGACTAAGAGCAGCAGGCATATGAAAGCCCAGCATCGGAAGAGACCCTTGCCTCTTAGGAACCGTTCACATATTTGATCTGTTGCTTTCTGCTCTATGGTACTCCTCGTATGCATTTATCCACAGGCTGAGAAGACAGATCACACTAGGTTCAGGCTATATTTTTCCCAGCAGAATAAAGTGTAGATTCTCTGAGCAGGGAGTCTGACCCACTGAAGCCAGACCACTCCCACCCTTAGCAATGCTATGCCTCTGTGAGTGGCTGTGCCTGCCCTTATTGGGACGCCAAGATTCTATTTCCTTGTTTTGTTGTGCTGATCACCAGAGCTGCACAATAGACTTTATTTTAAAGATTAACACTAGGCTACATAAAAATGAGGCAAAACAAATTGGGGTTTGCTTCAAAACACCTTAGAGGAAGGCGGTTTCTGCATGTATTAATGAATCAGATGGGTTCTGTATTGTTAGTTTTTTAAGACAGGTGTGCATTGCATACATCAGGTTTATCATCTCTGCATTTTTTTGCACATGCTTAAAATCTGCTATATTAAAATGCTAATTAAAACAGCATGTTCTGTTTTAAGTGCTGACCTAGAATTTTAGGTAGCCAAGGATCAGATATTAATGGGCTAACATTTATCTATGAATTTTTTTTAGCATTTTTCCATCATCAATTTGGCAAGATTAATTATTTGGGGCACCATAACCTCTTTTTAATTGGTCTTTCTGAATAATAAGATTACTGTCTGTCTTTTCCTTCTGTATTCCTTTCTGGCTTTTCAGAATTTTTCTTTTCTGACTATTTTCTTTATTATTAGGAAAATCAACAAATTTATTTATTATCAATATGGACTCATGGATTTTTCACCTGCAAAATGGATTTATTTCATTATGTATAATGTTAAAATTAATTGAAATTTTACAGACAGCAGAAAGGTATTTATTTCTGTCCCCAAATGAACACCGTAATAAAAGGTAAAACATAAAGTTTGAAAGGTCCACGGAATGGTCATTGGAATAGAATGTACTTTGAGCTAAAGATGCTTCTTCCAAGAGGTAAGCCAGCTAAATGAAAAATGTCAAAACCTGAATAAATGCAGGACGGACGTGTTTGCAGAGGGAAATGTTTATGCCATTACCTCAGCCCTGAATGTCACTAGCAAATACTGCAAAGTAATGAAGGAGGCCATTAAAGCAGGACCGAAAAACACCTCCAATGTTTCAAGAGACTCCCTGACATCTTAATTATATTCTGCCACCTAGTGACTAAGGAAGATTAACATACTTAGCCAGGCTCCAAGTGCACAGAGGGCCACCCTGGTCTCAAGAGTCCTGGCCTGACCACTGGGGGGCCGGGGAGGAGGGAGCTGGATTCTATCAGCATTTGGTGTGCCTCATTGGCCCACTACTGCCCACTACTCCCGCTGCAACTGTAGGGGAACCTGCAAACATGGCCAAAGCCACAGAAAGCTGTTCCACTGCTCCCAGACGGCTGGAGGAGCTGGACGTTCTCCTCTCCACATCTCAGCACAACTCCCAACCCAAGACCACTTCAAGCTCTTTGTTGAAGGCTTCCAGGTACAACAAACTGCACTGACCTCCATCGGGCATTTTCAATCCCGAAGTTCCATGATCAGAAGGTAAATACAGTGACCACTTCCGATAAGATGGGCCCAAGTTTATTTGCAAGTCCTTGAGATCTCACAAGACTGGGCATGGGAATGGGTATGACTCTTCCCCCCTACCCCATGTGGGTGCTTTGAAGTCACATCCTCTGGCATAACACTATTTCTGTTTCAGTGGGTGCTCCCCCACTTTGAAAATGAGGTCCATAATGTATTGCAATGGTCTGCAGGTGGAAGGGGTGGAGCCATGGCCAGAAGTGGTAGCTTGGACCTATTTCTAGGCTTGATCCCAGCATTTCTAGGCAAGAACCACAGAATCTTGTGCTTCTTCCAAAGCTCTCCAGGTTCTCCTCTGTCATTGGTCAGCCTCCTTTGCCCATTTGCTGATGGATAGACATTGTGTTATAGCTGTGGTATTTAATAAGGATCTCCACTCTGTGCAGGAACTGCAGACAAGACCACAGCACATACATCTAAAGCACCAGCATCTGCAGGGCTGGGATACTGATCCTGATACCAATAACACTGGACAGGAGCTTTTTGAACATAAGATAAAGGCTTACGACACCAGAATAAAACCTTGGTTGAGACAGTGTCTGGGGCAGGAATGAGCTGTTAGTCCAAATCCGCAAACTATCACCCCACTTTGGAAATAAAGTTTTATTGAAACACAGACATGTTTCTTCTTTTAAGAATTGAGAAGCGTCCCACTATATGGGTAGTTCTAACAGAGACTAGGTGGTCTACCAAGCTTAAAATATTTCTTCTCCTGCCTGGTGCAGAACGCCTGTCAACCCATAGTCTGGATGAATTATTCAGGGGAGAATTTTCTGTCGTCTTCCAAAAACATCTATTCTTCTAGTTGGTTTCTGAAAAGAGTTAGGGATTTTACTTTGGAGAGAATATAAGGAATCATTTTCTGGGTTAGGAGCTGATAACCGGTATTCAGAAACAGGGAGAAGGAGAGAGACTGAGGGAGGGAAGCAGAGGGAGGGCAGAGCTGGAGATGGGCTGGCCAGTGTTATGTTTGCCAACTTCCCTGGTGTAATTCAAAAATCAGCCTCAACACTAAGGATATTTGTGGCAGATAATTTGTGGCTATGGAGATGGGGATCTGTTTTCTGCATCACGGGGATACTAAGTGGCATGCCTGGCTCCTACCCACTAGATGTCAGCAGCAACCCCAAAGTTGTGGCGAAGTATGTTCCTAAAGATTGTCAAATGTCCTCTATGGAGGCAAAATGTCCTTCATTAAGAATTCAGATGCATAACTTTAATCCTAGCACTCAGGAGGCAGAGGCAGGTGGACCTCTCTAAGTTTGAGACCAATCTGGTCAACATAGTGAGTTCCAGGCTAGATGAGCCTTCATAGTGAGATCTCGTCTGAAAACAACTAAAAACTTCATCAAATTTAAACATTCCCTCAATGACCAATTTCAAGCTACCAGCTCAACAATACTGAACATGGCTACTTGTGGGGAAACAGGTATTGCCCAAGTCAGGCAGCATACTGGAGCAT
This sequence comes from Peromyscus nudipes, assembly GCA_902168325.1. NCBI lineage: Eukaryota > Metazoa > Chordata > Mammalia > Rodentia > Cricetidae > Peromyscus > Peromyscus nudipes. The sequence goes on from CABHPH010146263.1 coordinate 60,716, forward strand.
ACCATCCCCAGCATACTGCTGTGGGAGAACATGCTGGGTAGTAATGATCTTGCCCCATTTTAAAGGCTGAAATGTGTCTTGCCAGGTTCTACACAAACTTACAGAAGTGTGGTTGATAGGCAATATTCAAAACAGAAGTTAACAGTAATTACTATGGTTATTGAAAACATTCAAGGGCTGGGGAGATGGATTAGTGGGTAAAATGCTTGCTGAGCAAGTGTGAAGACCTATGTTCGGATCCCCAAAACCTAGGTAAAGCTGGGCACAAAAGCACCCCTCCTAATCCCCGTGATCCTACAGCAATGTGGGATATGGAGACAAGAGAATCTTGGCAAGTTCAAGGGCCAGCTAGCCTTGTGTACACATCAGGAAACCAAGAGACTGTCCCAAACAAGATGGATGATGAGAACTGACAGACAAGATTGTCCTTTGACCTCCCTATGTTTGCATCTGACCTCCCTATGTATGCTATGGCCCCCATGTGCCTGCAAAACACACACACACACACACCATATATACAAACACAGAAACAAAAAAAATTTAATAGCATATTGATGAATCATGTAGCTTTTCAGTGGATTTGACAAGATGAATTGGTCCCCATATAAGCTGAATGACTATAGCAGTTATATGGATTTTGAATACACTTAATGTCGTTGTTGGTTGTGCTTTGTAGTTTATTTAAATCAGTTGAATTTGGGGGGAGGGGTGTCTGTCACAGACATCATGACATTAGCTTTGGAATAATTTGCATTAAGAGCACTGACCATGGTTAATTACTCAGAACCAATTACCAAGGCCATTCTCTGGCCATGACATTAAAGACATTTCTTCAGCACCCAGGAGGACACTTACCCTCTTGTTCCAGGAGGTAAGACATCTATTTTTATCTCCAGTTTCGGATCATTAGGATACAAGACTATTTCTATCAATCCTGAGTTCATGAGGGGTATTAAAATGCAGGTTTTGTAGGAACATCAATAATGGAGTGTCTATATTGGGTTCATGCTGCTTGAAGTCACAGGCCAATGGAAGGCCAATAAAAGCTACAGCCGCATTCTTCTTCCTTTATTTCTGCACAAGCTCATTCTGCACAGTGATCGATGGTGTTAGCACTTCTGGGATTTCCTTTTCCTCTTACTAGTTGTGACATCCTGGTCTCCCCGGATAATGAGATCAAAGACAGTTGGATTCAGAATCCTAAGAATTTTACCAATGTGCTATGTGCTAATAGTCCCAGATGTAGTGAGGTGAAGTAGGGGCCTCATTTGAGTGATTTAAAAAAAAAGTATGTCAACTTTGTGACTTTGTGATGGCCTCTGGTACCATGTGATTACAAGTAAACGCTAAAATTCAGCTCTGAATCCAGATACACACACACACACACACACACACACACATACACAGGGAGGGAGGAA
>CABHPH010146264.1:0-11479 GCA_902168325.1 Peromyscus nudipes
CCTCATGGTTGGTGCTGGGACAGGTGAGTACACAGTGTGATGCAAAGTCATTGTGCCTCCGCATTTGTACTCAAAATGGAGCCAAAATCTGCTACGTAAAATGGAGTCAGTCCCCTAGGGCAAACATAGCCTAAAACTGTGTTTTTCACTATACTGATATATAATAGAATATTATTTTAAGATGTGTTACTTTTGTTTATGTTGCATTTATTTAACTCTGTGAAGCTGTGTTACTGTGCCTGTGTAAAATACCCGATGGTCTAATAAAGAACTGAACAGCCAATAGCAAGGCAAGAGAAAGGATAGGTGGGACTGGCAGGCAGAGAGAATATATAGGGGGAGAAATCTGAGAGGAGAGATTGAAGAGGAGCCAGATAAGGAGGAGGTCTCCAGGGGCCAGCCACCCAGCCACACAACCAGCAAGCCACTGAGTATGAGTAAGATTTACAGAAGTAAGAGAATGGAGAAAAGCCCAGAGGCAAAAGGTAGATGGGATAACTTAAGAAAAGCTGGCTAGAAATAATCCAAGCTAAGGCTGGACATTTAAAATTAAGAATAAGCCTCTGTGTGTGATTTATTTGGGAGCTGGGTGGCAGGCTCCCCTAAAAGAGTAAAAAATAACAATAACAATAACAACAACACAGATGAACTAATTTAGAGCAGGGCACAGCCTGATCTCCACACACAGTCTCACTAAGTAGCTCAGGCTAGCCTTAAACTCATGATCCTGCTGCCTTAGCTTCTCAAGATCTATGATAGCACACACATGTAGGCAGAGTTTCTCTGTGTCCCAGCAGTTGCTCCCAAATAACCACACAGAGACTTATTATTAATTATAAATGGTCAGTTGAAAGCTTAGGCTTGTCTCCAGCCAGCTCTTACAACTTAAACTGACCTATTTCTATTCATCTATGTGCTGCCCCAGGCTTGTTTCCCTCATCTATGAACTTCCCATGTCGCTTCTTCTGAGTCTGGCTAGAGACTACTCAGACCCCACCCTTCTTCTTCCCAGCATTCTCTCTGCCCTGAAAATCCTGCCTAGCTGTCAGCCAATCAGCTTTTTATTAACAATGAGAACAACACATTTTCACAGTGTACAGAAGGATTATTCCACAGCAGACATGGACCTTCCTCCTCAGCTTTGAGAATTACTCATTATTAATTACTTATTTTGATGCTGATATTGAATACAGGGCCTCAGGCATACTAGAGGCAAGTACCCAACCATTGGATAAGTGCATTTTTTACTTCTGATATTTTTCACTTATGATAGATTTGTTGAGATAACACCCTATTCTTGGTATAAGTAGAGCACATTCTCAGTTCTTCCACTGTCCACTCCGTTGCTTCCTGCGCCCTCACCAGGCACTTCTTTTGGCTGCCTGCTGACTTTCCAAAGGGTCTGGGCCATTGGCCATAGCATCTGAATTGAAGTCCAGTTTTTCAGTGATCTTTAACTCAAGACATGGTAGTAGCAAGAGCTACCCGCACGGAGCTGCTGCATCTAGGCACACTCTTCCTGGCCATGCTGGAGAAGCATCCCAGCTTTCTCTGGCACCGTGTGCATCATCCTGCAGCCGGCACAGTCCCCCCATTCTTTGCCTGTTGACTCAGATGCATGAGGACCCCTGAGTGGCGAGATGACATCGTAGCTTCCAGCTCAATGAAATCATTGTTGTCATTGTTCCCTGGTGGAAGCATTCCTCCCCATGGACCCAAGGCCTCTGGCCTCATGGAGCCAAGGTCATGAAGCTGGGAAGCAAATATTTTGTTAGTGGCTCCCTAGGGGCAATGGAGAGTGAGCCAACTCCTCTTTTGCTCTTTCGAAGTGAGAGGAGGAAGTGGCCCTGTTTTCTTGCTATGGATGAATATAAGCACATTTGACCTTTTCTTTTCACAGAGAAACAAATGGATTAACAAAAATAATAGAAATGTGTGCATTGCTAAACCAAGGAGGTGACCAGAGCCTCTGACTGTCTGCTCTTCTCCTTCTGCATTACCCACAATAGTAGCTTTTCTGCTGTGCCTCAGCAGCACACATGTGGGATTGGGATCTACTCTTTTATATACCCGTGCACCAACTGGATAATTAGCATTTCACCCACATAATGTTTCATTCATTTAGTTACAAACTCATCCACATATCCCATCATTCACTCATTCCCTCTTCCTGCCATTCATTTGTTTACTTATTTAACAAATATTTATTGTGGGGAAAAAAAACAATTTTCTGAGCACTGTTCTAGGTACAGGGGGTTATCCTTGTCAACCACGCATATCACTATCTCTGGTGTTACTCACCTTGACACTAAGTGCATCCCAGAGAACATGCTGGACCAAGGATCCTTCACGTTCCTGACCTGGAAGTGACAGGAACATAGACTTTTCTCACCCTCCCTTACCACTGCTTGATGTGCTGGTATTTGAATGAATATGCAGTTGCCAATGAATAATAGTGACAGTATCCTTTTGAAGGTGTTCTAGCCTCTTCTCTTAGAAAGTTTGTTTCTGACAAGAACTTAAGGTTACACCTGGTGGTGGCGGCTCACAACTTTAATCCCAGCACTCAGCAGGCAGAGGCAGACTGATCTCTGAGTTCTAGGACAGCCTGGTCTATAAAGGAGTCCCAAGACAGCTAGGGATACACAGAGAAATTCTGTCTTGAAAAAATAAGACACAAAACAAAAACATAAAATGTGTTGTACAGTTTCTCATGTTGAGCTTGACTCCTAGAGGACTAGAATAATACATCTTTAACTGGAATAAGCAGCTACAGCAACAGAAGAAAAGAACAAGGTGATAGGATCTTGTAGACAAGGAAAAGGTTTTTTTTTTTTTTTAATTGGGTCTTAATATGTAGACCACACTGGCCTGGAACTCACAGAGACCCGCCTGCCTCTCCCTCCTGAGTGCTAAGATTAAAGGTGCCCACCATCCAGCAAGCACTTCATGAACTTCGTGATAACAGATGTTTGACAAACAACACAGAACTTCCTCAACACTAATCTCCAAAGGGTCTACAATGGCTGTCCTCGTCCACGGGGCAGGGACAATGACTTTCCCCTGATGCTGGGGACAAAGCTGTTCTCACAGTGCTCCTTAGCACAGAGGGTCTCGATGGTTCGGCGTCAATGAAAAAAATGCAGAAAGATCTGAAACAAAGTAAAGCGGTCATTTTTCACTGATGGCGTACTGGTGAAAACCGTGTGGGAAATACAAAAACATTCTAGAATAAATGAGTTAACAACGCCAGCAGTTCAGTGTGAAGACTGATACTAGTTCCATGCATTAGCAATTAAAATAAAAATTAAAGACAAACACTATTATCCAACCTACATCAAGAACATTCATGCCTGGGAAGAAATCTAACAAAATATATGTAATACCTCAACACTGAAAAAACAGAAAATGTTTCTGATAAAAAAGAAAGAAGTCTCAAATAAGAGCATTGGTTTCTGTTCACAGACCAAGAGACTCAATATTGTTATGGTGTCAATTTCTATGAGTGAGCACAGATGCAATTCAATCTTTATAAAAACCCCAGCAGGTTCTTAGGAACAGAAACTGATCATATCATTCTAAATGCCAAGATTTTTAAAGGATCTAGAATATTCAAAACAGTCTTGAAAAAAGCATAGCTGGAGAAATGCACGATCAGACTTCACAGCTCACTCCAGAGATACAGGGATCAGGCTACTCGGAGAAAGGTGGAGACACGGATCTGGAACAGGTGCACCGTCTGGAAGCAGGTCTGCTCATGTGTGCCCACCTGGCTTGTAAGTAACCTGCCAAGTCCACTGACTGGAGAAAGCAAAGCCTTTTATGGAAATTTTTTTAAAGATTTATTTTATGTGGATGAACTGTTTGTATGTCTGCAAACCATGTGCATATACCTGGTGCCCAGTGTTCAGGAAAGCATTTCAGATCCCCTGGAACTGGAGTTATGAATGGTTGTGAGCTGCCATGTGGGTATTGGAAACTTAACCTTGGTCCTCTGCAAGAACAAGCATTCTTAACTCCTGAGCTATATCTCCAACCCCAGCAGTCTTTTAGAATACATGTTTTGAGGGGCTTGAGAGATGACAGCAACAGAAGAGTGCACACTGCTTTTGTAGTGGTTTCCAGCTCCTGTGTCAGGGGCTCAACACCTCTGTACTCTGAGGAAGTCTGCACTCATGTACCTACACATATGTACATAATATAAAATCAGATGTTTTGATTCAAATAAATATGTGTAGATAAATTAAAAGTAATCTGACTTCTTTTTCTGCCTCTACATAATGTAAATGGACTGTAGCCCTGAATATCCTGTTTCTGGAAGAAAAATATAGGAAAAAATTCAAGTGATCCTGGGGTAAGCAAAAAATTCTTATACAAGACATAAATACACTAACTATAAAAACAAAGTACATTTAAGTATGGACATGCACACTTATAGACTTGGCTAATCAGGAGGCTGAGGTGGAGGATAAATTGAGCCCAGTAATTTGAGCTCAGTCAAGGCAACATAGCACATTGAGTGGCAGGGGGTGGGGGTGATAAACAGAATTTGAATTTCATGAAAATTGAAAATCTCTGTTCCTCAAAAGATTAAGAGATTAAGATAATTAACAGTCAAGACTGAGAGGGGAGCTTTGCCGCATGCGTAACTGCAAAGCTAGGAACCAGGATGAACAACTCCAAACCAATAATCACGCTGCGAGACAAACAAGTCGTGGATATCACACAGAAACCAAGAGGATGAAAGGTGCTTGGCATCGTGCGTCAACACAGAGTACCAGTTAAACCTCAGGGAATATCATTAGAACGATGGTCCCGTTGATGAGAGCGCTGTGGGGAGCAGCTGCTTGGGAGAGCTCTTTGCAGCTTTTGCTTGAGTCAAACATACATCTCTCAGGGCCAAGGCTATAGAGCACATACTTAGCATGCACAAAGCCCCGTGTTCAACTCCTATCTCCCCAAACCAAAAGCCCTCAAAACTAACTTAAATCTTTCCTATGATTTAACAATTCCATGCTTATCCAAGGGCACAGAAAACTGTATTCGTTCAAACACTTGTTCTGGAATTTACAACACAGACCAAACTGGACGCAATCCCAAATGGGAAACAGCCAAAATGTCCAGTAATCAGGAAATGAGTTACCAATGGCGTGGTGTTCACACAGTAGGACACCATTTAGTAACAAAGTGACAGATGGTAGACACAAACAACAGCATCACTGGACACCAGAGAAGCCCAGCACCAGGGGCTGAACTGCATGGGGCATCTACGCGGAGGCCTGAGCTGAGGACAGAACTTAGGAGGGTGTAGCTAGAGTTTTCCTGCCTGGCCCACAGTCAGGACAAATCTCTGTCACTCACCAGTCCCACAGCTGCTCAGACCCAACCAAGTAAACACAGAGACTTATATTGTTTAAACTGTTTGGCTTAATGGCTCAGGCTTCTAGCTATCTAGTTCTTACATCTTAAATTAATCCATTTCTATAAATCTATACCTTGCCACGTGGCTCATGGCTTACCGGCATCTTCACATGCTGCTTGTCAGGGCGGCGGCTGGCAGTGTCTCCTCCCACCCTCCTGGTCTCTTAATTCTCCTCTCTGCTAGTCCCGCCTATACTTCCTGCCTGGCCACTGGCCAATCAGTGTTTTATTTATTGACCAATCAGAGCAATTTGACACACAGACCATCCCACAGCAGGAGGGTTTGATGGAAAAGGCATAGAAAGAAACTTCCAGGGTGATAGAAAAGACAGAGTTGGGTTGATGTGTGGAAGAGTGACAGTCCACTGGTCACACAGGAACTCTGTGTTTATTTTGTGCTGATCATATGTAAATCAAAGAGGGAAAATTCAGGAGTGCTTGGCTCCCCTTTCTCCTCCTTGAGTTCAGCTTGAGCCACTTTTCTCCTGTGGAAAACAGGAGCACCTTCAGGTATGGCCAGACTGTCCAACTGTGGGCCACCAGCCTCTCATGAGCTCTAGGGATAGCCTGCCCTCTCTAAGGGCAAGCACTCTGGAGCTCAAGTTTCCCCATATGTGATCTGGGGGAAGGCCTGCTTGGCACGATTCACAGATAGAAGAGGAACGTCAGCAACGTACATGTATGGTGACATATAGGTTAGGCTAGGCCCTGCCTGTGCCACCTATGAGGCTGCAGCGCATACCTTAAGGAAGCTGGTGAGCTTGGGCCAGCAAATTGTCAATAGTCTCTGCCTCTTTCATCATACACTCATCATCCCTGTTCTTCTAGGGTTCAAATTTGTTGCAGAAAAAAATTTAATGTGTTGCAGAGACCCGCAGTGTTTTCCTAGTGAGAACTTACTCAGGGTCCAAGAATCTGAGCTTGCTTTACCCAGCAGGGCTGCATAAGAGGATGTTTTGACCACAGGCGTGGTTACCAGGTGTTTGGAAGGGTCTACACTTGGCTGTACGGTATGCTTTGATCTAGCAAGGGGGAGATCTTTTGTCCCGCCCCTTGGCATTGTTATAAAAAGCCCTTTTGAAGAGCCAGAAGGGGTCATTGGGTATTGACCCAGGTCCTCCTGAAGCTATCCTGTTTCTGTCTTTCTCCTATTTGCTATCTTTCTATCTAATATTTTCTTATCCCTCTCTCCTCCTCATAGGATCCCTGGAAAAGGTTCCCACAGATGGTGCCCAGCATGGGGTCCTCACCATGTGCACAAAGGTGTATGAAGAAAATTACCCAAGATGACTCCACTGTCATCATTGGGTTCCTCCTTTGCTATATACTTTCTTCAAGATTATGATTACAGTGTATATTCCATGTCAATACATTTATAATTAATACATACCAAAGAGATCCATGCAACTAAGTGTTCTGCAACGCAAGGTTTAATACTGCATGGTATTCTGTCATATGAAGGTATGATAATTTAACCAAACTGGGTTGGCGTTATTGAAAAATCTCTCCAGACTTTATGAGATCTTGAGCATTTTGTGCTTGTAGGTCTTTTCCCAACACCTCCCAAGCATGTGTTTGGGTGGGAATGCCTTTCAGGGCGTCCTGAGAGAGGGACAGCCCAGTGGACCCCAAGGACCTTCCTGGCTAGGAGAGCCCAAGAAGAGCTGCGTCAAAGCCTGGGAATCCAACACCCAACTGCCACCAGTGCTGGGACGCTGGTGACCCTCTCACTCGCTGGAAGGCAGTCTCTAGGACAGAGCCTCTAAAAGTCTATTCAACCATTATTCTGTTAGGGGCCCAGGAGGAGGTTCAGTCAGGAAAGCACTTGCTGCGTAAACTTGAGGGCCTGAGTTCAGATCCCCAGCTCCCATGTGAAATCCAGGCATGGCAGTGTGTGTATGTGACCCCAGTGCTGGACGCGGGGCATGGAGAATGGAGACCACACTCACTGGCTGGCTATCCTAGTCAAATGGTAAAATCCAGGTTCAGTGAGAGACCCTATCTCAAAACATAAGGTGTAGATTGACTGAGGAAGACAGTTCACATTGACCTCTGGCACACACACACACACACACACACACGCAAACACACATACACACACACATACACACACATGCAAACACACATACACAGACACACACATGCAAACACACATACACAGACACACACATGCACACATACACACACATGCAAACACACAGACACACACACACACACAGAGACAGACACACACACATATGCAAACACACAGGAACATGTACATGCACCACCTCCACACACGAACATACCTTTGTGGAAAGACAAGCAGTTGCTGTTTAATAATAACAAACTATAGCGTTGCTGCTCCGACTTAATGAATCTGCTCTCTGGCGGGATATGGTGTTCTGCTGACCAGAGGGGCTGGAAACAAAGACGATGTAGAGAAACATGCTCCAGGATCTGCTCTCTGTCGTTACTCACATCCACCAACGCAGATAGGCTTGCTGGCACAGTATGTCCTGGTGGGACGTGGCATTCTCTTTCATCTTTACTGTGTGTCTCTCTCACCCCAGCTGAGCATCTGTCCAAAGCAGTGTGGCTATCATGAGACTCAGAGATACTGCACCCCACCTTGTCCATTTACTGATATAAAGTGGGGTGCCAGGAGGACCGTGGGGTCCATTTTTATCTCCTTTGGTATCAGTGCAGGCAGGACGCCTGATTTCCTAGTCTCTCTTTTTAATGCACTACACAAGTTGCAAAAGACCTTTCTTGGTGCAGGTCAGGTGCCTTTGCAGCTTTGCTGGCAGCAGTTACTCTGGTTTGAGTGGTGACTTTGGTCACCCTATTGATGAAATTATTAAGGCCACTCCCCATAGTTAAAAGGGATTTATTTAATGGCGTAACTTACAAATGAAGGGATAGGTAGGTTGCTGGTTCTGGGAAGACGCAGCGCAGTCTGGTGGTGTTCTCTGGAGAACTCTTCCCCGTCTACCTCTAGCGTCCTGGGTCCAAGCAGGAAGAGAATGCGCTGCATCCCGATCTCGGGTCTTCAGGGTCCTCCCTTGGCCCCACCTTGTAGGTGTGATAGTTACCAGAGCCTCAATAGGGGTTGGAACTTCCAGACCAAAGCTGGAATGGTTACCCACTACATCACCCATCTTGGTCACTGATCCCTAGTGAACTGTGAGGGCCTCTTCAAGTCATAGAGCTTTTCAGTAAGGAAGAAGAAGGAGAAGGAGAAGGAGAAGGAGAAGGAGAAGAAATTTTCTCTATTTCAAACACAGGCTCTCCATCTGTGTGGTGAGCAAGCCCTGGTGGGGAGGGCCCCCACCTCAGCTCTGACCACCTGTCTGTGTCTGGTGCAAGGACAGACAGGAGCAATCCTACGGACTGCTTCCTCCCCAGCGAGACCCCAAGGCAGGGTCCAAGGAGCCCACTTCCCTTTGTCCCCTGTGAGCTTGGTACATTGGACTTTCTCTGGGATGGGCTCTTTCCACCAAGAAGCCCGGGCCTCCGGTGGGCAGATATGGAAGAAGGCATATACATGTATAACATCAGAGAGGAGATGAGTGGCCAAAAGACATCTTGGACAGGAGAAAGCCTGCCTGGCATGCTGTAGACCAGTCTCTGCAAAGCCTAGTAACTCTACAAGGCAGTTTCAGGGCTCTGTGGGGCTGAGAGCAGGGTCTCCAGGGAAGGGGCCCATGGCACAGAGTGTGAGTCAGAGTAGTCAGGGGGTCAGCCAGGAGGGTGCTGAGGAGTTTTCCACATACTTTATTGTCCCTTCATACCCTGACAGCATGGCTGGGCTGGAAGCCAGCAGAAACTGTGAGTTTTTGTCTCTCTCTTCTTTTGGAATCCCGGGGAATTCACAGAAGCTCTCATTCACAGGAGCTCTTATCTGTGAAATGAGGACACCATGTCCTCTAGCTTCACAGGTAAATGTGAAGACAGAGGACCCTGGAGGGATCACTAGGGGCTGCATCTCTGCATGATGACTGTATCCTGAGGGGAGTTGGATAGCTCCAGATACCTAAAAGGTTCTGTGTAGCTCAGGCCTCAGATACCCTTGGCTCTCCCACAGCCTTGCAGTGCTGGGCTCTACCAAGGTCTGAGGCCCAGGCACACACCCTTGGCGTCCGTCCTCTCCGCTTTCATTCATGTGGACTGGAGCTGCAGCTGTGATCCACAGAGGAGGGCGGGAGCCCGAAGCCTCCACATTCTGCAGGCTCGCTGGGGAGCAGCTTTGAAAGCACTGTAATTTAACTCAGATCGCAAGGGGCGTTGCAAGTTCAGGGCACCATCCTGGGCACCGAAGGGCCTGCTTTTGTTGTGGCTAATGGGTATGGTTGTGAGTAGGGACTTAAATAGCCTTTTCCCTCCAGGATAATGGCCAGACACTGTCAGGAAGTTGCACAATGTCAAATCTGAGTCCAGGACTCAGTAGAGTTCAAAAAGATAGAACGGAGTAGGTTGAATGCCAGTCTCGGGATGAATTTAGGCTTTTGTTTACAATGAGCTGTTTGGCCAGAAAACCCACACTTGTGCAAATACCGAGAGAGGCCGGAGTCCACTGCAAGATGGAGGGCTGGCAACTTTAGGAGGGTTCCTGTATCCATTCCTAGCCACGTTCTTTGAAACATGCTCTGCTTCAGAGGAAAAGGATCAAACAGCGGGGCTGGATATGGGTCAAAGGTTTAAGGAAGGCTTGTGTGTCCACACAGGACTTCCTTCCTCGCTCAGGGGGTGCAACTGGAATGCCCGCCCTGGACAGTGTTCTCTCAACACCCTAGGGAATAGTTTCCAAGCTGGAGTTCCCCACACAGGTGGACAATGTGGGGGAAGCTGTTACGGTAACAAGGGTGAGAAAGGAATTCGAGGGAGGACCCTAATGGGTGGAGGGGATGACAGGCGAGTGCATGAGGAATCAAGACAAGTTCATGAGTGTGTATGTTGGAATGCAGAACTGACAAACTGCTTCTTTCAGACGCGCTGTGCCATGGGAGAGCTGACAGGGAGAGCTGTGTCTCTCGGCCCGCCTCTCTTCCACTTTGGGTTTGTCCCCTGGTTCTGTGTGGCAGAAAGCCAATGGTCTTAGACACGGCCTCAGGGACGCTAGCTCCCAACTAGGAGCTGTCTCCACTGTGGTCTTCCTGGGTGTGGCCTGTGAGATCTACAGTAAGGAAGGGGAACCACAGGCCACACGCGGGACCGCTCAGCACAGACAGAGGGCTTCTCCACATGGAGGAAGGGTGGATACCTACACTCAGACACAGGATCGAATGCTCTTCGGTTTCCCAGTCTCTAAATTACACAAGTTGCCAGGCGTTGGTGGCGCACACCTTTAATCCCAGCACTCAGGAGGCAGAGCCAGGCAGATCTCTGTGAGTTCGGGGCCAGCCTGGTCTACAGAGTGAGTTCCAGGACAGCCACCAAAACTACACAGAGAAACCCTGTCTCGGAAAACCAAAAATAAATAAACAAAATAAAATAAAATAAACAGTGTTTAATATTTAATTGAATCTTGTTTAGCTGTCACTAAATATGTTTTTTAATTACACTTACTCATTTTGTGGGGGAGGGAGTGGGTGTGTGCCATGCTACAGGTATGGAGGGCAGAGGACAACCTGAGGGGCCTGTGTTCTCCCTCCACCATGGAGGTTACAGGGATTGAACTCAGCCTGTCAGACCTGCCAGCAAATGCCTATCGCCATTGAGCCGTCTCTCCAGCTGCGCTCTCATTTTTAAAATGACTTTATGCATTTTTTTTTTGTTGTTGTTTTTTTGGATTTTCGAGACAGGGTTTCTCTGTGTAGCTTTGCGCCTTTCCTGGAACTCACTTGGTAGCCCAGGCTGGCCTCGAACTCACAGAGATCCGCCTGGCTCTGCCTCCCGAGTGCTGGGATTAAAGGCGTGCGCCACCACCACCCGGCTGACTTTATGCTTTTAGAGCAGTTTTAGTCTCACAGAAAAAACCGGGAGGAAGATGCAGAGATTTCCAGCGGACCCTCAGCAGGCCTTCCTCTCCCCAGTGTCCCAGGGTCCGTTTGCTGCACTGAGGAGCCTCCGGCTACCC
>CABHPH010146265.1:0-48126 GCA_902168325.1 Peromyscus nudipes
TACCTGCTTTTTTTTTTTTTATAATAAGGGAAAGTCTGGTATGTAAGGATTTGGTCCTGAATTACATCATCAGCCTTCAACGGCATCCCAGCCTAAAAAGTGGGTGGGCCCTCTGTGCGTCCCTCTCTTTCCTTTCTGCTCCTTCCTTCCATCTGGACCTCCTTCTTCTCTTTCTGCTCTCTCTCCCTCTCTCCCTCTCTCCCTCTCTCCCTCTCTCCCTCTCTCCTTCTCTCTCTCTCTCTCTCTCTCTCTCTCTCTCTCTCTCCCTCCCTCCCTCCCTCCCTCTCCCTCTCTTCCTCTCTCCCTCTCTCCCTCTCTCCCTCTTTCCCCCCTCCAATAAAGCTCTAAAAAGGTAACCATGGCTGTGATTCTTCCAATCAGCACTTTCCTCTGCCGGCATGGAGCCATGAGGAGCAGCGTCACAGCATAACCAACAACACCCTCAACTGTAAATACAAAGCAGAGACCATGAACTGCAAGGAGGGCAAGGCTATGTATAACATCCCCAAGCCCACTCATGGTGACATATTTCCTCTAGCCAGGCTGTACTTCCTATACCTTCCCAGATAACACCATCAACTGGAGCCCAAGCATTTAAATACCTAAGCCTGTAGGGGATATTTCCCATTCAAACCACCACAGTGTCTATAGACAGATAAATGGATAGCAAGATGTGGCATGTATGGAATTTTATTCACTCATATAAAGCAATGGAATTCTGTCATTTGTTACAATGAGGATTTAATTAAAGGTCATTATTATTAAGTGAAATAACTCAGTTGAGAAGGACAAGTATAATGTTATCTCCTTCATGTGCGGAATTTTGTTTTATTTATTTATTTTGAAAATAGATTATTTTTTCATACAATGTATCCTGATTATAGTTTCCCATGCCTCTACTCCTCCCAGTTCTTTCCTATCTTACTTCACCTCTGGATCCACCCCTTTTCTGTCTTTCTTTCTTTCTTTTTTTTTCATTAGAAAAGAACAGACTTCTAAGAGATAACAACAAACATGACAAAAAATATAATAAGATGAAGCAAAACCTATCATATTAAAGTTGGACACTATAATTCAACAGAAGGAAAAGAGTCTAAAGAGCAGGCAAAAGAGTCAGAGATCCACTCATTCTCATAGTCAAGACTCACCTAAAAATACTAAGCTAATAGCTATAACATAAATGCAGACAACCTGGTATAGACTCATGTAGGCCCTGTGCTTGCTGCTTCCGTCTCTGTGAGCTCACATGCATCTTGCTTAGTTGATTCAGAAAGCCTTGATCTCCTGGTGTCCTCAATCCCCTCTGACTCTTATAATCTTTCCACCTCTTCTTCCAGAGGATTCCATGAGCTGTGAGAGGTGGGATTTGATGGAGACCTCCAGTTTAGATGCTCTCTCTGCATAATGTCTGGCTGTGTGTCTGTTCCCATCTGCTGCTGGAGGATATTAAGTAGGGTAAATGAGTAGAAAATAATAAAATAACTCCTGTAACCACTACATATCACATTCATTTATTGACTTGGTTTATTTGTATTTTTAATTTTCTTTCTATTTAGTGAATTTTAATAACCTTGAAAATCACCTCCATCAGTACATATGAAGTACATATGTACTATTAATTATATATTATTAACATATGCAAATATAACATAATACATAACTAATATGTTTCATATTTGTATGCTTATATTTCATAAATTATATTTTTAATATATCATTTTTAAAATATGCTTTATTTATTAAATATTATTTGTATTTATATTATTAAATATTGAATAAAATATAAATATAATTTATATTCTTGATATTCTTGATTTTGAACTTACTAAATATTGTCAGCCAATATAAAATATAATAGTTATGACTCCATTAGTTGTGCTTTTCTTACTCATCATTCTTAACAAATTACATAAAATTTCATTTCAAGCTTCTCTAGTCATCATCTCTACAGATTTGCATATTCTTTCAAACATAAGACCATAATCTAGCAAACTAAAACATTATCTCTCCAGTTTTCATGATATAGGCTAAGAAATGCAAAGCCCCATTTTTGCCTACATTTAATTTATCACTGCTATCCTATAAATGTTGGATATTTATTCATTTTTACTTCCTTCTATAAACTTTATTTCATTAATAAGTGTTTATGACTGAGCCAACGGAACACTCAACATCTGTCTTTTAAATTTTTACCCAGCTTTTGCATCATATTTTTCAGTCCTGCATTATTGTTCTTGCACTTAATCTTGAATTTGCTGAATTGCATTCTAGAACAATCACTTTTGGAGGCAAGTGGTACTGTTTATGAGCCTATGCACATTCAATATGTGTCTAGGCAGAACTTGCCCTTGAAAGTTTGGCAGGGAATAACATTTTCCTTTAAAACTTAGAAAAATGAAGTTTTTCCACTATCACATTCAGTTTTGATGACAAAAAGTCAGAAACAATTCTAAATCTTTCTCTCTCTCTCTCTTTTTTTTGTAACTAACTAGCTTGTTGCTTGTCTCTGATGACTTAGCAATCTTTTCTTCTATCTTTCATGTTCCAAAATGTCACTAGGGAGGTATCTAAGCAGGAAGG
Source organism: Peromyscus nudipes (assembly GCA_902168325.1). Lineage (NCBI taxonomy): Eukaryota > Metazoa > Chordata > Mammalia > Rodentia > Cricetidae > Peromyscus > Peromyscus nudipes. The sequence goes on from CABHPH010146265.1 coordinate 2,581, forward strand.
CTACCACATTCATTCTGTTCAGTCCTTGAACACTGTTATTCTGAAACATCACAGTATAAGATAGCTCTGGAAAGTTGTGTCAATCCTCCCCTCCACTTTTTTTCTATTTACTTTTGAGTGTCTTTAAAAACTCCATTCACTTCCTATTATAAGCATAGCAAATTTTAGAATATAGCTCAACCTATGGGATTTAGAGTCAATTCACCCCAACTTGATTAGACTACATCATTAGTATTTGTGACATGCTGTACAAATTACTTCAACAAGTTGCCTAAACTATGGGTGCTTAGTTACTCAGTCTGTAAGATGGAACTCAGAACAGTCCTGTACTCTTAAGTAAAGGTTTTAGCATTTGAGGAAAAAAATATCTTAGCCATATATCTGGCACTTAGCAAATTTTAAGGGTTTAAAAAAAATGTAAGGTTCCGTATTATCTTTGTACGCTGATGATAATTTTTTAGGCACTACAAAATGATGATTACATGAAATGTGTCTCAGAAAGTATCGGATAGCAAATATACAAATAATGTACATGTAATTTACTTTTCGTTATATTTCTTTAAATGTTAGAATGTCACTATAGTAATAGACTCATTTTCTCTGTGTTCACAGGTCCGTTGTACTTCCCTCTCCCTTGCGCAGAGAATTGTGAAAAAAGACATTTATGTAGATGGATTGCTACCAGTTGTTTATATATATGCACACACACTCTCTCCCTCACACACTCACATGCACATACACATCTAGATATATACACATACATACATACATACATACATACACACATACACAAAGGCATGTAATAATTCAACGTATCTTAAAATACCACTCTTTCTATATTAATTCCAAAAGGTGAATTTGAACTGAGTTAATCTCTTCCCTATTTTGACATTCACTTTTGAGAATAATCCCCATTTAGGAAAAGTGTAATCTCACATCATTTTGTGATAACTGGAACATTGAAATCAGGAGGTCTGTGTCCTCCAGTTTACGAAATGGTATTATCCTAAATGGTATAAATGAGATGAGTAGCACACATGCATGCATGGCACACAGTAAATGTGCAAGCTTACAATATTATAAACCTGACTGCAAAAAAATAATTTATTAAAGAAATAAAAAACTGAACCTGAATATAAATTAAATCTGGCTCTGGTTCAATTCATTAATGAGTATGATATGATCATGTACATTGCAGCTGTATCTTCACATTTTTGTCTCACGCTTTTTAATATTTTTCAATGGTCCATTTTGTTGAAATTTAGAAAGCAATGATAGGTAAGGTATACATAATGTTTGGTTTCTCATATGAAAATTTCTATCACTCCTTTATTGTCAGAAATATTTACTTACCTACAGAATCATAGTCTTGAAAACATAAGTTTTACTCATAAAAAGAACTTTTTGTTTCTTTTTCTCAATGGAAAAATTAAAATTTTAGTTGTATGACATCCAGAAAAGAATATTTGACAGGCTTCTTCCATTATTAATAATTAATTTAAAATGATATCACCCTTAAAACATTAAAATATCTTTGGCTAATCTCAAAGTATCAAAGGAGTGTGATTTTAATGCAATACTCTGGCAAATAAAAAAAAAACAGTCACCATTGGCACATATAGTTAATATTCAAAGAAAGGCCTTTGAACAGCAGCCGAAGGAGACAGGCAAAGTCCACTGAAAAGTGCCACTCTTTCCTGGAATCATGCCTAGTTCTTGCAAACCAATTCACAGAAGGCCATTCTTTCTACTGTAATCTTCCTTCCTTCTTGCTGATGACTACTTTATTTGAATGCTTGTGTGGAGAGCCAGATAGCAACTACATGCAATGTTCTGGTGAATGAGGCAGTGTTCACCAACAAGTGAAAAACTGAAGAGATGGGGACTGTAAAGAATGTGAAGAACATAGGAGGCAAAGGCCAATATCTTTGCCTGTGTCATTTATTCATGGTGGCTGAAGAGATTAGCCATTTTGTGAATGGGAAGCACTGGCTCTCTCCTCTGTGAGGACAGTGTCACGGCAGGTAACCCCAAGTTGTGTGAGGCATTTCTACTCTCTCCACTCCAGATTGTTATAGCATAGATCCCACAGACCAGAGATGCCACAACCACTCCAAATATAAAGTCCTGTACTTGTCTTCTCAGAAAACTGTCAAATATCAAACATAAGTTCTTTACTTGTTTAACCAAGATTTTGTTTAAGAGAGGAAACAAAGATATCTCTCAAAACCTGGAGCTTCAAGCTCCCTTTTTTCAAAGCAGGGTTGTTTTCATTTATTATTATAGCTATAATAAATTATGAAGTCTTATTGGCTTAAACCAACACAAATTTAATAGAGGTCTAGAAGTCAGAAACCAAAGTCAAATGTTTACTAGGCTGTTCTCCCTCTGAACCTCAAAGAAGAAATTTGTTTTCTCGCCTAGTCTAGGTTTTGGACCTGCCTTGGCTGACTTGAGGACCATGCCCATACATACATCACCCCAACTTTTGTTTTTAATCCCTGTCTCATCTTGTTCATCTAAAGGCATACCTCCATCCACTTTCTTCTTATAAGGACACTTGTGATGTCATTGACTAACTCAGGTTCTGGGATAACCTCCATTCCAAAATGCCAAATTTAATGACAACTGGAAGGTGGCTATTACCATATAAGGTAATGTAATCATATATATAAGGAATTAGGAAATGTATATCTAGTGGGAACTCTTCAACTTACTATAAAGTAGATTAATTAGATTCCATAAATCATTCAGGTGACATTTAAAGGCCATATATTTGTCATATTTATAGACATGCTTTTTTAGTAACATGAGAATTATGACTGTCTCTTGTATCATCCTGTAAAGAAAATTATAAATTATTTATAACCCAACATGTAATGCTTATCTGTGTGTACCTAGCTTCAAGTAAATGTATATATTCTGTGTGTGTACATGTGATGTATAAAAAAAATTCTGAAAGGTTTTCATCTTAAAAAATGATAAATACCTGAAGATATAGAATATGTGTACCATGATTTGAATTTGGCACAATGTATACATGTATCAAGACATCATACAATACTTATAAATACATATAAATTCTTATAGATTGTGAATTAAAAACAATTTAAAATTAATAATGATTAAGCAGAATGAGACAAGCTCTTCTATGTAGTAACAGATTACTAAATCCATAAGTAAGTGTATGTTTTGACAAGTGCATGCTTGAACACTTGGAATCCAAAAATGTCAGTGGGATTCATATTATTCTCACATGGAGCTTCTGTTTTATCCTTTGAGATTATATAGAAAACAGAGCTATACTTACCCTCCTGTCTCTTTCTTCTCTCTGATATGGTTTCATAAGCTGACCTTGACTCATGATCCCCTGTTTCAGCCTTCCCCATATTGTGAGCTCCACCATCCCTATCACAATAAGGGTTTTCACTGAAAATATAGGCTATTTGTAACTGATATAGTTGATGGATTAGTTAATCTTAAATATGTCATATTAATTCTATAGTGGAACCCTGAGGTTTTATTATTTTATGATGATGATTCAATTCAAGTTTCATTTGAAAAAACTATGTATTAAAAGGATCTGGATCCTATGTGTGTCTAGAAGACCTATTAAGTGACTAGTCATTGGTATTTTTGACATCTTAAACTTGAAATCAAATTTTAATATATCTGAGCTCCAGGAGTTTTATTTCCTGAAGACTGTTATCATTAAGGCTATTGAAGTGGATTTTCAACATGAACTGGAAATTCAAGTCATAAAAAACAAGCTTCATATTGACTACTTTATACAAGCAATATTCCTCTTGTTTTATGCAAACTATTGCACCAAGTGAATGTGTAAATTAACTAAAGCGAGCAAGGCTGTCAATATTATTATAAACTAGGACTTTATACAAATGCAATAATATGTACATATATATGTTAATTTATTATTTCCACATATTATATTAGACCTCAGTATAGAAATAATGCCAGATAAACGCAAGCCACAGAGATAATTTGTGTGAAATAGCATATAAATGTGAAAAGACTAGGACAGATGACGCTATGCAGTGTTTCCATCTTCCACAGGTGTAGCTGAATTATCATTTTGCAGTCTGTTTCTAAAAGTCATGTGGCACTGTTACATACCAGCATTATGGACCCTAAGATTGGAGGGAACTTACTAAAGTGAGCAGGTAGACTGAAAACAGTCAGAATAAAAGCATAAGCCCAAGTCTAACCCATACTCCTATTAACTGTAAACATAAAAGGTCAGACATGTCAAAAAACAGCATAATTCTTCTTCTATAAGGTTGAGATACTATCCATAAACTTGGCTTCAATGAGTTAATCAGAGAAGAATAAAGCCCAGTCTGGCCATAGCATTCTTGCTGTACAAAATCAACCCAAGAAACTCCATTGAGCACAAGTAGCATGAAAAACATTAAGTTCCAGAGAACATAGAGAATAAAATCATTTATTTTGAGAGACAGAGAGACAGAGGTTGAAGAAAGAGGGAGAGAGAAAGAGAGAGAGAGACAGGAGAGAGAGAGAGAGAGAGAGAGAGAGAGAGGAGAGAAACATCATGAAGCAAGAATATGATCAGAGTTACACAGGAGAAAGGGGCAGAAGAAGACTTTCAGCAAGGTCTAGGATATATGTGCTCTCCAATCTACCCAGCTGATTCTCAGTAAATAGAAATGAACTTTAACAAATTACTTTCCTCTACAAAAGAAAGCCCAATATAGACTCAAGGGGATGTGTTCACATAAGTCATCCTGATTTCCATAAGCATATTATCCAACAGAATTTGGTGATTGAATTCCAGTGGCGATGTGCTGCTGCTTTTGATATGATGGCCTAGTACAATGACTTCACCAATCAAGATGTTCATCTAAAGCAGTTAAAGCAAGATTTTCATATGGAAATATAGTTCTTACAAGTTCTGAAAACTGGAGTCATAGTTCTCAACCTGGACCAAAACTGCACCTAAGACCTCAACTGTCATCAAATTTCTAATTTAGGGATAGCTTATTACTTGCCATTGTGTAGAGAGAGAGCATTAGAACTGTTCTCATTCTAAAGGAAGGCAATAGAAAATAGACTTCAGTGGAATATGCAGCAACGCCCAAAGTCTCTTCTTAGAGTCATGGCACAGATTCCATATAAATCTGAGCAATTCACTCTGGAGGAAAATTTATTGTACATAGTGTCTGTCAACAAAAGTGACAAATTGATGCAGCTGAGAAAACTTGTTTCTTTTCTACTAGTAATATATTAAAAAACCCAGGCATGGATTCATCCATCTCCCCCCCCCGTCCCCAAATTTTGAGCACATAATTTATTATAAGCAACTTCACTGCTCTGTATGCAAATATATACCCATATATAGCAATACAGAGATATATAAACTTTAATTATCTTTAAAGCAATTCAGTTTCATTTTATGACCATCTTAGAAACATTTTTCTTGGGGCAAGTGTATGACCTCAATATTAAAAACATGCTGCTTTTCAGTACTAGAATACAATGTTTCTTTCCCTGTGAGGAACATATTTTACATCACAACACTTATGGGGACTGAAGGTCATCTTGCCTAAATCTCCATTGCTGTATTTCTGAAGCCAGATATAGCAGCATTTATTCTCAGAAAGTCATAATAGGATAGAAACAAGTATTGATAACTTTAACTGAGATGTTTCTGTTTTGGATGTTTATTTCACATATGTTTTCTTGATTATAATCACAGTTGTAAGAGAGCTGTGTTTTAATCATTGAGTACATTTATTAAGTCCATTCTTACAAACCACCCAAGTTTAGATAGAAGTCAGCTGTGTGCTCATCTCTTTTATAGAAAATGAAATCAATTCATTTGTACGCACTTATTGTAAGCTTATTTATTACGAGGAGATTAACTTTTAACAATGTCTAAAGGGGAGTGACTATCTATTCAGAGTGGTAGTTAGTAGTTTTGGAGTTCAGATCAGAAATCTAAGGAATATGTCTTCTCAATGTTGTCTGATGAATAATGACTGATGGCCACTCTTATGTCAGTTTGACACAAGCTACAGACATTTGGGAAGAGAGGAGTTCAACTGAGACTATGCCCCCACCAGACTGGCCTGTGGGCAAACCTGCAGTGCATTTTCTTGATTAATGATTGACATGAGAGAGCCCAGTTAACAGTGGGTAGTGCCACCCCTTGACTGGTGGTCTTGGATGACATAGGAAAGCAGGTTGAGAAGACCAAGAGGAGTAACCCAGTAAGGAGCACTCCTCCATGGCCTCTATATGAGTTCCTGACCTGACTTCCCCAGATGTTGGACTACAAGCTTTAAGATGAAATAAATCATTTCCTCCCCAATTTGCTTTTTATCGTGATGTTTTATCCCAACAATAAAGACCCTAACTAAGACAAGACATTTAGAGCTATAAATTAATTTTGGTTCTTCATCATGCCACATGAAAGTAACACAGAACTTAACATGGCTACAGCAACCATAAACAACTAAGCTTTTGTGAAACTATTTCTTGAGTATTTTAAATAGTGAGTGTTGATATTTCTCCCAAGGAGAACCCTGTCTTGATAAAAGAAAAAAGAAAAGAAAAAGAAAGAAGGGGAAGTGGCACAGAGAGCAGGATGACCATCGCTGCATGACAAAGTTCGAGCGTTTGGACACTGTGGCTCACAATTCTCCAGCACGCTGGTACTTTCATTTCTGACAGTTCTCACTCTCCATTATGGGAGTTCCCTTATACCTTTCCCTTTAGGCAATTGTGTGTGGGCTTCAGTGGAGGATGAGGATGTATAATACAATGGCAGCCCCTTTAAACAAAAGAATGCCTTTGAAAAAACTCCCTGCCACCATGGAGCCATATAGCATGATAACTCTGCCTACTCCTACACAAGTACACACCAAGCTGCTAGAAAATTCAGATAAGTAACATATGCTTGATAAAGAAGGTATATTTGATAAGTGAGATTTGTTTGAGAAATAAGGGATACTTGACAATCATGATTTATAAATTCCTAAGGTCTCCTCAGGTTCATAGTAATATTTGTCTAGCTTTGTCTCTGCTTGATTTAAGCTTTAACTGTTTAGATAAACTAAGCCATACAAAAAACTGCTATATTCTATAAAAAAGTCCTTTTCCCAAGGTCAGGCATTTAAACAAAATCCCCCACTTCCTCAGGAGCTTGAAGAAAGTTCCTGTGTGCTACAAAGGGAGTCATTCTCCTTATCTCCAGCAAGAAGAACTTGTGTCACTCCCATTAACCTATGATTGTGGTGTCTATTCACTTGTCAAGGTCAATGCTGGCTCCCTCAATCCCTGCTCACAAGCCCCACCCCAGCTCACAAGCCTCATTTATTCCATTGCCATTTAATCCTTTGTGCAACTGTAGAGTATAAAAGGTGTGGCCTTTTTTTTAAATAAATTGGCAGCCATCCCGATTCACCAACAGGTCTTGTCAATATCCTCCTCACTGATTCCACACTTCCTCTTTGGGACCTGTACCCTACTGGAGCTGGACTCTGGCAAGTAATGGTTAATGCTCACTATAAAATGATATGCGATTTTGAGATTACAAATGATTTTTTTATTCTTCAAAGAAAAAATTTAAAATATATGACACGTCCAGACAGAGGTACGTCAAAAATAAAAATATTTGTGAGAAGCTGTGATTTAAGGTTTCAAATACTGATATCACTTATTCAACAGCCATGACTTAGATTAAAAACTCAATAAGAGGAAAATATTAGTCAATTCTGTTTGGTCAGAGCCTCCGACTTGCCCATGCATGGTCCAGAAAGCCCCATTTCTCCTCTCTGTCTCTGTCTCTGTCTCTGTCTCTCTGTCTCTCTGTCTCTGCCTCTCTCAAAACTCAGCCAGCTCAGAAAGTTACCAAACAAAGGAAAGGCACCAAAAAGCCAAGTTCTACATTCTTGGGGGTTGTTGCAGCTTCCTCCCCTGAAGCTGTCAGCCACTCTCACCTTTGGACCATTCTTGGACACAAGTTTGTGGTGGACATGTCATCACCTCTCACCTACAACCTATAAAATCTCCATGCTTTAGTTCAGGGGTACAACTTCTTTGGCCTCAATCTCTAGGACCAGAGAACCTACCTGGGAGTTGCTTTGCTCAGTATACCTGTTATTATACTTCTTCAATTCAGCTTGATCTGGCCTAGGCAGAGAAACTTATTATCTGTCTGGGGGAGGAGGCCAGAAAATTTATTAGAGTCTTCATTAAGCAAGGTGAGAATCAATCCACTAGCAGTTGTTCCAAAACATCATTAGTGGCTTGGAATATAACTATTATATTTTAATTGGACAGGAATTCTGAGCCTCGAATTGTAAATATTTGTGAATAATTTACCCTCTGTCGACTCAGTGTCTACATATGGTATCACAGGGACCTGGAGGAATATAAGATGTGAAACCCATCCTTCCTTCAAAGCAGTTAGATGGTTGTCCTGATTAAGTGTACTAGCAAACGAGCAGGAAGCAGTCATTAGTATTGTATGGAAGCCAAAAGCCCATTTTCTTTATGTCCTCCAGTGAATAAATTACATGTGAGTAGAGGGGATCCACTCTGGGCAGCTGTAAAAGTTACCTTGTCAGAAATGGATTATTCTTAGCCAGGCAGTGGAGGCTTATACCTTTAATCCCAGTACCTGGGAGACAGAGGCAGGTGAATCTCTGAGTTTGAGGCCAGCCTGGTCTATAGAGCAAGTTCTAGGACAGCCAGGGCTACACAGGGAAACCCTGTCTCAAAAAACAAATAAGAAAGGGTTCTTTCTTCATAAGAACTGGCATTGTTTACTATAATAAAAGTCTTGCTTAAAAGATGCTTTCAATGATGAGACCCTGTACCTTCAGTCTAAACAATGACTTTCACCATATATATCTAATTAACTAAAATCACCTTACATTCACCAATTAGAAATTATCTTTACTCTAAATCATAGTCATTTACTATTATCAGAGTTCCAAGCAAACTAAAGAAGAGTCTCAAATTGTCAAGAGCCTATAGAATAAAGAATGCCCAATCTTTTTCTTATATATTTTCTTGTTGCAGAATATTTAACTATGTAAAGATGTGCTGTATTTGTTTAATTATGTAAAGATATATTGCTGTTTTTACCTTGCCTGCCTAAGGCACTTGATTGCTCTAATGAAAAGCTGAGTGGCCAATAGTGAGGGAGGAGGTATAGGCAGGATTGCCAGGCAGAAATAGTAAGGAAAAGGAGGGATTTAGGCTTGGAGAAGAAAGAAAAGGATACAACAGGGAGACACCAGGGGCCAGACAGACAGACAGGGAGGAAGCAGGAAAGTAGGACACATAGAATGAAAGAAAGGTAAAAAACAAACAAACAAACAAACAAACAAACCCAAAGCAAAACATAGATGAATAGAAACAGGTTAAATTAGGTTAAAAGAGCTAGTGGGATATCCCTAAGCTTAGGCTGAGCATTCATAATTAATAATAAGTCTCTGTGTCTTTATTTGGGAGCTGGTTTGTGGCCCAAAGAAAATTCCAGCTCCATTCTCTTACACTTACTTTGATATTGACCCAGATTTCTTGGTTTTACATATATGAGAACACAGTCTTATACAATCTGAAAACTTTAGGAATACATGAAACAAAAGAAAGGAATATTCCTACTGTGTTGCTACACTAAGATGGACACTATTGGGATATGTTTTCATTGTTTTCCAATTCTCTTGAGTAATTGCTTAAATCGTAGAAATTATATTATTTTCAGGTAATTTTAATTAGCTAACATAGTCAAGATAACTGCTATATTATGAGTTATTTGCCTGAAATAAATCTTATTTAAAAGTCTTTATGGCCATTATCTCATTAATGAAGCTATATAAAAGCTATTGCAAATTTCTAATGGTATGTGATTTTTCAACATTTTTGCAAAAGAAACAGATTCTGTACAGAACTTGCATTTTATTTTAATGTTGAAAGATATTATCACAAAATACTATGTCTGTAAAATATCATGTACTATATCTTGTACACATAATGTACACATGGTAGATATAGAACACATAAGAGTAGGTTGATTTAAATGATGATATTGAGTAACCTGCCAGGGACATCAGGAAGGGCAGTGGCTTCTGCTGATGTGGATTACATTCCCGTGTTTTTAAGCCTGTTCTTCCTCGCCTGTGATAAGATATCTTATTGTTATCATACTTTCTCCTTTGCTTTACAGCTTTTTTTACAGATCCTGTTACCAACAATATAGACCGCTTGGATTTCCCCATTTCTATCTTTGTGCAAATAAAACAATGCTTTTATCTGTGACATGATTGGCTTCCCAGATTGACTTCATACTCCTGAGATTCCCCCAAGTAGCTGTGTGGGCCAAAGTTACATTTGGTTTTACTCTTACAGTGAGTTGAATTTCGCTATCTTATTATTTTATTTATTCACTTTCTTTTCCTGGAAAGTATTCCCCAAGGCTTATCTTCCTGCACACAGTTCCAAGCAGGCAGGATTAATGGTGATTAAAGTCTTGGACATTGTTTTCTCAGTGCCATGTTCAAACCTCTCAGTTCCAAGCTCCCCTTTTCCTATCTTCGATGTATGCCTTTGCTTCTTTGACTTGTTTCGATCTTTCTCCATAACAATCTCTGTTAACCGAGGTGACTCTCACTTTGATTACTCATAGATTTGGATTTAATTTGATTATTTTTCATGCTTTTTATTTACCTTTCTTGTTCTATAATTTTTTTCCCTTCTTATTGTGGTCAGCTTTTTGACTGGAGAATAGCTCCTTTACTTTTTCTTCATTACTTTATTAGAGTATAAATTATGCCTTTATTTTTTAAATATATTTTTATACAATATATTCTAATTAGAAATCTCTCCCCTCAATCCTCTCAGGTCCTCCTCAATTCCACAATCACCCAAATCTTTCTCTCTCTCATTAAAATACAAACAGATATTTAAAAACAGTAGTAATAATAATATTAATAACATAAAAAAACATACAAACCAGAATAAGATAAAAATTAACAAACAAAAGAGAAAAAGGGCCAAATAAGAAAGTCAAGAAACACAAATAGACAAAGACACATATGCTCACACACACAAAAATCCCATAAAAAACACAACTGGAAAACAAACAAACAAAAAGCCCTGACAAAGCATTTTGAAACAGAGTAGCTCCAAAAATGACACGGGGTTCATTTTGTGTTGGCCATTTACTGCTGAGCAGCCACAGTCTCTGTGGGTTATTATGTGCATCAGTCCTGCTGTGTTTAGAAGGCCTTGTTTCCTTGCTGTCTTCCATCCTCTCTATCTTTTAAAATCTTTCTGCTCCTCTTCTGCATGGTTCTCTGAGCCTGGAGGGCAGGGATTTGATTGAGAACAGTGTCTTTCTCAGTCATCAGAGAAGCTTCTGCCTGCAATATGTGGGAACAAACACAGAGACCCATGGCTGGACAAGGTAGAGAGTGAGAGACCTTGGAACACTGGCCTAAATGGGATGTCTCCACCAAACGCCTTTCAATTTTTATTTTACTTCCAAAAACCTGAGCAAGCTAGCTTTCCAAACAATGACAGCAATTAAGTTCTCTACTCTGCCCTCATAAATATCTTTGACTATAATCATTCTATAATTAAGTTCATTCCAAAATTATTTACTGAATGTGATCAAAGTATAAGGCATTATAGTATTCTTGCAGAATTAAAGATGAATCAGACACAGTCCTCAAATTAATCATTATGTTCTTGAGATACTTATGTAAAGCTATGTATTTGCTATTGCAACAGGAAAATGATCTGAAAACAGTGTGCCAAGTCTCTTGAATGGAGAATATTCCCCTCTTTGGGATTGTCAGTAATCTTCAATTTGATAGGTGTGTGATTTCCCTATAATAATGAGGGTGTGTCCAGTATACAAGCAGAAGAAGTTCAAGAGATAATATTTTAGGCAAGAATGCAAGGATAAAAAGCTCAACAGTGAAGACTCACAAGCAAGGTCTGTGTAACTTTGAAGAATGGTGCAATGCATAGAGTGCAAACCTAAGAAAGTTGGGAGATGAGTCTAGAGAAATGGCAGAGAGGGAGGATCAAAACTCTAGCATGCTGAGACCCAGATATGTGGGCAGAGCCAGAATTCTAGAAAAGAAAACTTTGGTGTCAAATGTAAATGACGTTGACATAGAGAGACCTTGTGCCCTAAAAACAAAACAAAACAGTGTTAAGATTATTTGCACATTTCAGGTTATATTAATGGATATGTAATAGAGCCACAGTCACCATTCTACCTGTGACCCTCTTATTTTCCCATCTCTCTTTTCTAGTATATTTCAACCATTTTCTCTTCAATACAGTACCCATGGACTGTTGTTTATTTTTTAAAAAGCTGTAAAATGGATAATTTTTAGGCAACAGGAATATATCCTTGCAGTCTGAAAGCTGAGAAGTCCAAACCAAAGTGCTGGAATATTCCATGCCTGATGAGAGTCCCTCTCACTGTGTCCTCTCACAGCTCTCGGTTGCCTCTTTCACAAGTGCACTAATCATACAAGGAAACTTTCTTACTCAAGATGTGACACTTCTAAGGTCCCTCTCCCAATACCATATCACTGGCAACCAGATCTCAATACGTAATTTGGTCAAGGGAAGGCTACACAGATTTGGCCATAGAGAATCAGCCCTCTCTTTGTTTGCATGGGACATTTTAGGTGTGCAGTGTGTTAAAATTGATCCTATCTTCCTTTATTGCTAGGAATTTCCCCATATTTGTACCCTTGAAAAGGGAAGAGTCAAATAGTCACCTGTGAGCCACAGGTCAGTCTGATCTACCGCCATGCCTATGTTGTATAAACCAAACATATACTTCCCTCAGAGCTTTGCAGCTTTAGAATTATGAAAAGGGGGAGGGGATGAGATCCAAATGTTTTATGCATCTGTATTTATAATTTATGAGGACTATCAGCTTACACATTGTGTAAAAATCATGAACTGATCTGAAAAAGAAAGTAATTGAGAAGGAAGAATGTCATAAAGTACAGAGGACTGTATCACACCAAGACAGAAGAGGAGCCTGGAGGGCAGATGTGCAAAGGAGAGAGACTATCGCTGGATAGTTTAATCTCTTTCCAAGACTACTATCAAACTATTCTGTTGAGTGTGTCCATATGAATCTTCCTAAAGTTCAAATCTCTTTCCACATTGGTAGTTTGCCTCCTTATCACCCTCAACAAAACTCTTTCCTGTCTTTTCCAACCTTCTCTTCTGAGCTCAAGTCCCAATGACACACTCTTCATGCCCTGATGTCAAACCATAAACAATGAATTAGCCACCCTTCCCTTCTAGAACATTACATGTTCTGTCATCCATTCCTATTCATTAATGACATCAACTCCAGTTCAGTTTTCAGGACTCTGTTCATAACCCCTTTTTCTAGAATCTCTTCCATAAACACTAGCCAGGTTGTTCTCTCACAGAATGCCACACTTTTTTTTTTAGTAGTAACCATAGAACATTCATGTTCCCTATTTTCCTTTGTGTACACATGTTGAGCCTCCATTTGTCTACATAAAGTAGTGTAAATATGTAATTTGTGGCTCTAGCTCATAGCTGAGTCTCTGATGTGAAGAGCAGAGCTATGCATGGGTTTTAGGAGCTTATTTGTACCTCAAATGGATCAGCTAATGCAGCGCCTGAACAACTTTTCATGATGGACTTTGTTTTTGTTATATAAAACTAAAACTTCACAGAGATAAAAAAAAAAAAATTCTATCCATTTTCCTAGCATTAACACATAGTTAGATTTTGAACATTGTTGAATTAGTTGATGATGAAAATAATATTACTATTTAATTTTTATTCTTTGGCTGTGAGTGGTTTTATTTAGTTGAATAAATGGATGGGTATTTCCTTTTAGATTGCTCGAACACTTTAAGCACAGATAATATAAACTGTAAATATACCATGTAAGTTGTTTCCATCAGGTATCACAGTGCTGAGAACAATAATTAACAGGCCTTCTGTAAAAGGTGGTAATAGAAAACTATCAGTCCCAGCAATTAGTTGGAGTACCTTAGATTTCTCTGTGAACTTTAGGAACAGTTAGCTTCCTTCTGATGAAAGAATGGTAGATTCTACCAGGAATTGCTCTCAATCTGTAGCTTGGTTTTGAAATTATTGCCGTGTTAGCAATATTTAATCTTCTAATCATTATGAACTGTCTTTCCATTTATTTGAGTTACTTTGTTTCTTTCAGTGAGGTTTTCTATGTATTTAATATATAATCTTCTACATGCTTGGTTAAGCTTATTCTTTATTTATTCTTCATGATTCTATTATGAATTAAGATATTTTCCTAATTCCTTTCTGATTCTTAAAATCCTTTGTGATCCTCAGCTACAATTTAAACTCAATCATAATATTAAAATAACAAGCATCAGATATACTTAATTCTATAAAATAAAATATTCAAGCTGTAATAGAGAATATAAAGATAAAAGCACTATTCTTGCTTCTAGCAATTGAAAATATAACATTTTCCATTGGAAAGCCGTGGTCTACTGAATGTCAGAGCCTCTGACATGTAATAAATATTTGTGAAACAGTAAGTGAATGAACAGCATTCTGACCGTGATAGCAGTGATAAAGTCTGAACTAGTGAAGACATAGCTGTGCCAATTTTCTCTGCCCTGCACGTCCTTTCTGTGTCTTCTCAATCTGATTTTCAGAAATTCTGAATCACTAGAATGTCTCTAGACTGTACTTTCTACCCCTTTGATGACACTATTCATCAAAGCCTGTGCTACCCTTACCTAACCCTTATTTTTCTGGACTCAGCCCAGTTTAACTGTCTCTTCTATTGTGAAACCTTTCCTGGTGATTGATACAGTGATTAGAGCACTGCACTCACCTATGACCGTTGCAGACCACCCTCATCCTGGCATTACTACTATTTTAATTGCCATGCTTACTGGGCTGGGAGCCCTTTGAAGTCATAGGCAAATGTATCTCATTCTCCTCCCCCCACCCTTTTTCCTCCTCCTTTCTTTTATTTCTTTTTTTTTTTGCTGGTAACTGAACCCAGGGCCCAGCACATGCTAGGCACATGTTCTATCTCAGAACCACACTCTTGTACTTTCATAAGAACTTTTTAAACCTTGAGACAGAGTTTGATGACGGTGACCAGGTGGCTGAACTAACTCTATAACTCATGAATGCCTTGAACCTGTGATCCTCCTGCCTCAGACTCCAGAATAGTTGGGATTACTGGCCTACATCAATAGGCTCAGTTTAAAGTCATGGGTTTCTGTCGCTTCATTATTCTGAACTAAGGCTGGTGTGTACAAGTTTCAGTTGCCCTAAAATGGTCCAACACAAACTGATTAAATTAACAGGAAAGGATGAATACTCTTAGGCTTTTGGGTTTAACCGATATTTTCCTGTTCCCTGTTCTGTTCCTTTTCAACAGCCTTCTTATTCTCACTTCTATATTCCATATTCACATGTCTGTTGTTAAGCATGCTCTCTGAGAATGTGCTTTGTGTCCCTCTTGACAGCAGTTCCCATGATTTAGGTAAGAACTCAGTGGTTTTATAACACATTCCCAGAACCCACTTCACATTCCTGCCATACAAATCAATAGACCAACTATGGTTGGAAAATACAGCTGTTAACTAATTGTGCTTACTCAGTGCTTTATGGTTCTAAACTGATAAAAAAGGAATTATTTTTAAAGAACTGTGTGGACTTTACCCTGTTTACAGCTTCTTAACAGAATCTCTAGACTGTATATTTGGTCAAAAGTTTAATAAGTATGAGATAGCAAGATGTCACTTTACCTCTCTGACTTCGTTTTTGCAAAATAATGATAAATGAAACTTACTACGGAGTTTTCATACTAACGGCAGGGAACAACATTCATAATATCCAAGCAGCTTGTCAGTGCCCTGGGCATAGTAAGTATGTCTAATAATTAGTCCCTCTCTGAATTCTCCTCACTTTTTAGCTAAATAAAGCTATGGCCCCAGTCAACTGGTTAACTATGATACTCTATTTTTCATTACACATATGGTTGATAGATATTTGGACAATTTATCAACCAAAAAAGAAAGTGGTATGATGTAAGAATAGAACCAATTGATTGTTGATGCTTTTTTTAAATTTCATTTCAATATCCCTATAAGAGTATTTAAACCAAAAGTCACAAATTACAAACTTCCCTTGGGATGGGCTTCATCTACACTCCAATATATGTGCTTCTCACTGACACCGCCTTAGTTTGCTTAGAGTTGAATATTTTCCAAAACCCTGAAACCTATTTCCCCTATAAATTATTCTTCTAAATGTTTTTATACTAAAATGCCTACATGTTGCATTTCTTTCAGTATAAGGGGCAATTTCAATATTTCAAAAGACTTGTAAATCAACCATAGTGTTGTAAAAACTAAGCGATTTGGCTAGAAAAGCAAAGACAAGGGTGCTGTCTGACATTTACATCAGAAAGTCAGCCAAGCTTCTGAGTGCATTGGTCCACGGAAACAAGAGTCCTCTTATGATAAACAGGCGCTCTGGGAGACAGGGTATTATCACAAAGAGGATTATTTATGCTAGTTCGAGAAATAAGAAAGAGGGGGAAATGTAATCCCCTTCAGATCTCAGGCTGCTGATCAAATAAAAATTTCAAAGTAATTTTTTTTCTTTTTTCTTTTCTTTTTCTTTTTTTTTTTTTTTTGAAATTGGCTCTGAAGAGTACTTATGGTTTGAGTCTGAAAAGCAAGTGGGTAAAATGACCTCTGTGGATGATGGAATAGTGCATAAAAAATAGGGCTAATGTTTAATTCTGTGAAAGCAGGATTTTAATTCTCTTACATATTAGGAGCCATCTTCACCTCCTAAAGACACTGAGAATGACATCTTCTCTGTAAGAGGAAAAAACAGACTCACACACTTTCCTTGTCTTGTACACTTATTTGGGAAACACAGAAACGAAGACCACAGAGAAGTATCTGTGCTCCGGAAAAACAAAAACAAAAACAAAACCCCAAACCAAAACAAACCATTCACAATATTTATGCAGTGATTTTTAAGGTCACACATAAGTCTGAGCTGCAGGACCCCAGTAATTTCAGACAAATTCCTAACCTTCTGAAGCATGACCTGTTTTTAACTTGACATAGGAAAAAAACAAACAAAAAACAACTCTTTTTGTTTTTCAACAGTTTCTGGAAAAGTACAATTTAAACATTCTTTGGTAGTCCTTTATTCAAACAAAGAAATCTCATATGTAAAAATCTCAGGACAATGAGGGGATAATGAAAGATACAAACTCACCATTTCTACCAATTAGGCTAAAGCAAACTGAACACTTTTGACTGTTTTCATCATTGAGAAAAGTTCAAATCACTTGAGAAATCACAGACTAACAAGTAAAACATGTCAGGTTGTAGTCTATCAGCTGTGACTTCACACCTGGCTCTTCCTGCTGTGAATAAACTCTGTAGCACTGGAAGGGACATCTAGCCTCTCTACGACTCAGTTCTGTGCCCTTCGATGGAAAAAGCAATGATTTAGCATTAGATCTTCTATAGTGTTGCGTATTTTCTCCTTTTCACATAGCACCAAGCAGTGTTCGGCACTCACTCAACATAGTTACTACACACAAATACAATGTAAGATGATATGATTTAACGTAAGCTGGCCATCTCTGTCTTGAAAGTGCAAAGTGAAGAATGCTCTGAAACCCACAACTTTGGACACTGACATGACACTCAAGGAGTGCAGGATTTGGCAGCATTTCACATGGTACATTTTCAGATTAGAATTGCTCACTGGGCAAGTTCTGTGCAGATATTCCAAAAATCAAAAGAAAAGCAAGAACAATTAAACAACTTCTGAAATGAAAATACTTCCACTCCCAATCATTTCAGATAAGGAATTCCCAGCTTGTAGTTGCTTCCAATGATTTATAGATTACATTTACTTCAGTAAATGTTAAGATGATCTTATTCAAGCTGCATCAAATGAATAATGAGGTAAATCCAAGAGATAAAGAATCTAAGAGCAATTACAGACTAATATAATCTTTCATTCCATTGTATATTTAACAACAAAACTCCTATGTACTTGAGGAAAGTACTTAATGTGAGGCCACAATAATATAAAAGAGTAAGCCATGTTGTAGCTAAGAGATGAGTTTTGGTAAGGTAATAGATCTGTAGAAAATCTGAGGGACCTTCTGCCTTGCAATACTAAAAGATAGTAACCTCCAAAGGAGTGAAAAATCCAGAGCCTGCAACAACCAGTCTCTCCAATGCTTAGCACTGATGTCACTTGCTCTCATGACATTGCATCACCAGAATGCAGATTAAAGGCAGTATTTCATTTTATGTTCTGTAATTTAATGTTTTGGATATATCCAAGAGATGCACACAATCTGTTACTATGAAACACAAACACAAGACACTGATAATGTATACTAGATAAATGTCAGGGAGCCATGCCCAATGCTGTAAGAGTATAGAGAAAAAAAAGAATGTGGTTGTTAGCATTGCGGGTGTTGATGGAGGCCAGAAGAAGGTACTGGATTCTCTGGAACCGGTGTTACAGGTGGTTGTTGCTGGAGAGCTTCTCTCCAGCTCCCAAGTCCCGCCAGTCTCCGAGCTCCCAAGTCCCGCCAGTCTCCGAGCCCACTTATAAAATAAACACACAGACGCTTACATTATTTAAACTGCTTGGCCATTAGCTCAGGCCTATCATTGTCTAGCTCTTACTTTTATATTTAGCCCATTTCTATTAATCTCTACTTTGCCACGTGGCTCGTGGCTTACCGGTACTTTACATCTTCCTTCTCCTCGCTGCGGCTCAGGCCAGTCTCCCCTTTCACCTTCCTGTTTCCTCTGGTGGTTGTGAACCGCCTGACACAGGTGCTAAGAATCAAATTCAGGTCCCTGGAAAAACATATGTACACTCTTAACTACTCAGGCAAGTCTCTAGCATCAAGATCTGATCATTCTTTTGCTATTATTATATTTACTCTAAGAAAGAAAGTGATCTTATATAGTTTTTGTTAAGTGGTTATGTTTGTATGTGTATATATAATATATCCTGAAATTTCTATATTATATGAAAAAGGGATTGCTCAGTTAAGCCAGTTAACATATACATTACATGAAACACTATATTTTTGTGTGTTGGAATAGTTACAACTTACTGTCTCGACAATAATAAAAATATAATACATAATTAATAACTGGTGCAGTCGAGCAAGTCACAGGATGAATACCATATGATCTCAATTAAACACGGCATTTTAAAAAGTTGATCTCAGGCTGGCAAGTTGGTTTGATGGATAAAAGTGTTTACCACCGAGCCTTGTGACATGACGTTGAGCGCTAGAATCAACATGGTGGAAAGAAAGAACTGACACCTGCAAGCTGTTCTGTGACCTCCACATATTCACCTTAACATGTACATGTGCATTCTTCAGCATGCACATAAACACAGAAAAATAAATAAATGCAAAGAAAAGCTGCCCTCATAGAAGTCAAGAGTAAAATACTGGTTACCTGGGATTGAGTGAGGGGGCATGGATTATTGTGACGTGGTAAGCCAATGGACACAAATCTCAACTGGACAGAAGAAACACATTCAAAATATCTGCTGTATACTATGATACTCTTCTTGAAGACACCCTGCTTGCTATGTAGGAACATGTATTTTCAAATTCTAGCTTTACACTTGTGGAAACATCATTGCTGTTAGCATACCCCCTCCTCCAAAATTACTTGTCACCAAAGTCTGTAGGTAACCCTGCTTCAAGGATGAGTGGTATAGTAAGCAACAAATGTCAGTCAAGAGAATCTAACTCTGTTTTATATAACAAAAATATAAAAGAATTTTAAATAAAAGGCTCTAAATTAAATTTTTATTCCTGATGAAAGGAAGTAGTGATTGAAAAAAGTACTTAAAATTGTCTTTAGTAAAGGCCACTCAGGAACTGCACACATGTCTGAGGCGAGAAAGAAGGAATAAAGGCTGTGTATTGCCAAATATGCTGTCCTAACATATCTGTATGTTCCATAATACTAATGCTGACATGTCAGAGAACTTTCTCTCCTACTTAACTTTTGTTATTCGTTTCCTAGAAACAACGTTCAAAGTCTTTGTATAAGCAATTATTCCAAACATTATCATTTACCCCAAGCAATCTTTAAACAATTTCATGGCTCATAAATAGCTGACCTCAAAATTTGGGCAAATCTCTAAGCCTTTGTCTAATCTTTTTGTACCTACATTTGTTTTAATTATCTTGTCATCTCCAAAAATTCAAGAATGGATTTGTTCTGAGTACAAATTTATATTACTTATGTTCCTAGTTTGTTCTCTCAAATGGAAAATTCAAATAAAGCTGATGAAACACACACACACACACACACACACACACACACACACACACACTCAGAGGTGCCAACTACCCAGAGCTCTTTGAAGTCTGTGTAATCAAGTAATTGAAAACAAATTGTGCTTTTTTACAAGGGTTTAACTCTAGCTATTATTTTCAGTGATTTAATATTTCTCCTTTAAATTTACCTCCAACCAAGTTGCTGGCATAACAGGTTTCCCATAGCAGAATAAAGGGTGGCTGCCTGCTTGCTGATACGTTCAAACCAACATGAAGTAGCTATTTGGTTTTCCTTTTCTTCCATGCTGAAAGCCTAATATGGTGGATCTTTGGCTGTAATTACCTATGATCCTCCAAGGTAAGTTGTTTCAACAATCTTATCTATAGAATGTAGCCAACAGGATCATCCTTAGAGAGTTGGGGCAATAATATACAAAAGATATCAATTGACAATTATTCTTTCATATCCATTCTTCCTTCTTCATGTGTGTGCATATGTGTGTGTTCATATGTGTGAACATGTTAGGTGGGTAGATATGTGTGCAGGTTCATGTGGCAGTCAAAGGACAACATCAAATGCCATGCTCAGGATTGCTATCTACCTCTTTTGAGATCCAATCTCTCACTGGCCTGGAACTTATCAAGTAATCTAGACTGGCTGGCCAGAAACACCAGGGATCCTTGTGTTTCTGCCCTCCCAATATCAAGATTATGAGCTCATGCCACCATACCCAGCATTTTTATGTGAGTTCTGAGGATCAAACTCAGGTCCTCATGCTTGCAAGGCAACACTGACTGAGCTGCCTCATCAGTCTCCACCTTTGTATGTTTTGATAATTAAGCCTCACTGAAGAAAAGCAATGAGATTGATGGATATAAACTGCATTTCTCAGTGACGAATTCAAATTGTGCATGGCCCCATGACTAATTTTGCTAATATGATAGGAATAATGTGTTCAAGGCTGAGTCCTTAAGATAAAATTCACCATCCTTTCTTTACTCTTCCTCATGGAAATGTGCATGTTTCTAGTGGTAGTTAACAACTGTGCCAACTTCCTTGGAGGGTGAGGGAAAAAGATGGAAAGGCTCTAGGTACCAATAAAAGTCACAAAGTTTGCATCTGAGCTACCTATTTTAGTGAAATTTCATATAACAGATAAAAGACCCTCTTGCAAGGAGCCAATGAAGCTAAAACCCTTAAGAAGTGAATGGATGAAGCATGCAGTACAGATTCTGTAGCAGGCTGGAACATGGTATCTTACCTTATATTCTCTTCCTTTCTTTCATGAACATTGAGGATGAGTATCACAGAGGTATGGGAAGAATCTGCTTCTGTGACACTTTTCAAACTTTAAAAGTCCTCTGTGAGGTTGTAAACACACACATGCACACGCACATACACACATATGTTTTAAAGTCTAAACCTCCCCTACTCTTTACCTTTGTCCAGGTGCATATGTGGGTGTCAGTTCAAACACTGCTTTCACTTTGAATTTTTCCTTGATTCTAGGAAGTATTTAGATACTTGATGAACCAGGTTTCCACATAATGGATTATAATAGCTTGTCATCTCTCTTCCTTAAGGAATAACAACTTGCTTTCTGTAACCACTAACCTCAGAACCTAATTGGACATAGTTGGTGCTCAATAAGAATTTTAAAGTAAATGATTAAAGTCAGTAGTATTTTCGGTCATTACAATGTACCATCTCCAGGGCTAATTATCTCACTTGAGCCCATGTTGTACAAACTACTATTATTAGTCCCAATACACAGAGGAAAGGCTAAGGCATGAACAACTTATTAATGACTGTACAACAAATAGGAACTGAAAGATGAATGAAATCAAGGATTTATGATGGGTACCTAGCCATTACTTTACACAACTCTGCAATTAACTGAGGAGACAAACCAGGAATGTTGAGTGTCTACTGTGAGCATTGTATTGTGCTAGGTAGAGAGGGCACACAAGTCACTAACTCTGCCCCTCACAATAAGTGGTCTATCTTAAAAGATGCAAAGAATACACACATGAATACTCACTGGTGGTGCAAGAGCAGAAAATGATTAAATACAAAATACATGCCATCTAAACAGTCTCTCTACCTATTTTGTCTAACTTCATGAGACAAATGATAAGAGTTCAAAGATCTTCTATGTGATGGTCATGCATAATCTCCTATCTCCATCCAACAAATTTATTTCTAGCCTCCATAGAATGATGAAGTACCTAGTCATAAAAATAACCAGTTCCTTTTTAAAAAACATCAGTCCACGAAAAGGAATCAACATAGATTTTAAAGAAACAAATCATGCCAGAAAACACAACTCTTTATGTCATTCCATTTAGAGATAAATTGATAATAGAGACATTGCAGAAGTTTTGAGTTAGATTTGATTTATTCAGCACAAGTTAGTGTCTCAGGAAAACACACTCCCATATTGGGCAAAATTGCCACAGGTGTCGGATGAGCACTGTCAAGTAGATTGGATAGGAACTGAAAGGTCATAAAACAAAATGTAATTGCAAATTGCCTGGCATTTAGACGGAAATGCCCAAACTGCAAGGTTTATGAAACAGACATAACTCCAAAGTGATGGCTGTGTCAGATAGTTCTACAAACTAAATATAGAAAAGAATAACTCATATATATATATACACATAAATATCTACATATGCATATAACCATGTAATAGCACACTTTATTTTCATGAGACATTTAACAAACTATTAAATTGGGGAATATGTAGGAAGAAAAGAGCTTACACACTTGGAGCTTAATATATGCTGTATTTTGAATTAATAATTATTAATGACTCCTCTTATTTAATAAAGAGAATGTAGACAGCCAGTACTTCTGTTACTGTTGTGTCCAGAGCTCTCTTTGCAGTATACTTAGTAAACTTGCTTTCTTTCTTAAAACCTGAAATTAAAATTAAAAATAAATTTTAAAATACTAGTTTTTCCCCAAGGCCTCATATGTTAGCTGAGTACCTTTGACCAAGTCACTTAATTTTTCTGGCATCAAATACTACATAGAGTTTCTTTGAAGATGAAATAAATTAGTCTGTGTAAAGGTTGGGAAACATAACCTAGTGTATACAAACCATTGATCATAGCCATTATCTTCTCTACCTCCATCATGTAATACATCTAAGGGGTAGGCACCAAAAGAGCATGTGTCTTAGCATGTGGAAGGACTTTATTCAAATATTGCTCCTTCAGTTTCTATTTTGTGACCTCTGGAGACTTCGTTAAGCTCTTTGGACTTCAGTTCCTTAAGAATGAAATTAGAGTCTATACTTGTCTCTTTAAGATTGCTATAGGAAGGAAAGTAAATTAATTCAATTTGTCCCCAACATTCTTGGAAAATTAAAAATCATCACTCAATGGGCACTCCTATTGTTAAGAAAACCCACTACCATGGGAACTGCCTGCCTCAATTTCAAATTCCAATGGTTGTTCAGAAGCTATTTTATTCCTCGATTAAAAAAAAATTCTGATTGAATGCTTATAATCTTCCATGATTAAAAGCATATACAACCATAATCCCCTTGCACAGAAAACTTACATTCTAAAGCCCTAAGCAAGGTTTTCCTCTATATTGCTTTTTATACTGCCCTATTTACTAGAGACATAGCAGATGTTTGAAGAATGCAAAGGTCATTCAAATTACTGGTCAATGTCAGACACGGTAAATTGTTCAGCCTACATAAACATGTTCTTATGTTTAGAAGATTTTGAATTATTATTGCTTGCTTAAAAGTCAGAAATAAAACTATCTGATAACAGTATCTTAATCCACATCTTTTATAACAAAACTTACAAATAATATCTGTTTTCACACTAGAAAATTTTAACGGGTCTGCTTCTAAGTTTGTTGTCCACTTTGAAAATTATCTTATTTTATGTGAATTCCATCTATTTTAACTTAATTAAAAGCAATTATCATTTACTGATGAGCCACCAGATGCTAAGCCCTAGGGATAAAGAAACATAAACAGCGAGCCTCTTGCTCTTGAAGAATTGAAAATCCATTGGCAAGTGCCAACTGGACACTAATTACAATGATCATCAGAGAAGAATCTTGATACTGTTAACTCTAACTCAAAAGTGCTCCAAACTATTAGAATTTGGCATAATGAAAGCCAGATTAATGACGGATGCTGACTCAGTGCAAAAATTCTGAAGTAATAAAAGGTCATGCAGTCTTTAGACCAATTTATTGTTAATCTTTTCATAAGTAATATTTCAAGTTTAAACGTTTTAGTTCAGTTTTTCCTCATTGCTTGCTTGCCCTTCCATCTTATTTTACAAATGCTTTATGGCTAAATAAAAGAGTGTAGTTTAACTCAAAGCACTATATTTATTGATAAGATAGTTGTGGCTTATAAGACGACTGAGTATTTTCTAAACCTAGGATAAAATGTTTAAAAATGGAAAAGAATCCTCATGAAGAAAACTGAAATGTATGAGAAAAGCTAAGTATATGTACAGGTAGCCTATCCAATGGATGAGAGCTTAGATCCAACACATTGATTATGTAAATATTAGCACAGTAACTGATAAGGATGGCATATTTGAAAGTAGGTAACAAATTATGAAAATGGATAAAAATATTCTGAATATTACTAAGGCTCCTGTCTAAATGATAGTCAGAATGAATGAGTATATGCTCACTATTCTAAACCACAGTCAGAGTATTTTAGATGTTTCACAAACTTACATGGATTAGAAAACAAAGGTGATGTTGTGAGCATCTCATAGTTTCCATGTGTCATGCTAAATAATCTACACGTATGTCCTTTCTTGTGATCCTCTCTTACTGTAACTCAATAATGCAGGGAACATCTCGTTCTTCTTAAAAATAAGAAATTTAATTCAGAAAGAGAAAGTTCTTACTATGTTACCTAACAGGTACTGGAAGGATAAGTAAGGTTATAAGAAAGTAAAGTTAATCGTCCTCAGACTCTGTAGTATATTTTTTTCCAGTAAAAATAGGTAAGACACTTGCATTTGACACCTACTGGCAAAGGGAAAGATGGTTCTCTTTAAGAGAGTGTTACAGAGTTTATCAGCCACACTCCAAGGCAGGGTCCATACCCAGGGATAGTTGGCCAACACAAACACAAAATTAATTTCTTGTATTTTTGTGGGCTTTTGTTTCCTTTTTTTTATTTGTTTATTTGCCTTGACATCTCATTTTGTTTTTCTCTCTTTTTAAGACAGAGAGGGAGAGAGAGAGAGAGAGAGAGAGAAAGAGAGAGAGAGACAGAGAGAGAGAGAAAGTTGAGTGGGTAGAGGGATGTGGATTACCTGAGAGCAGTTCAGTGAGTGGAACAAAAGGATCAAAATATATCACATGAAAAAATTATTTTCTAAATAAAAAAAAGAAATCAAGAAAAATTATTACAGGAGACTATGTAAGCCTCTGTTGAGCATTTTTAGTTACAGGCCATGTATATTATCTATAGAGGCATATATGCTACTTCTAGATAATTCCAGTATGTTAGTATACTTTCTTCTCTTTGCCTCCCAGTTTCTCATACATGTGTCCTTCAAAGCTGATATCAACCCACCCCTGAGACATCCTTTCTTTTGCTATACCTCAACCGTGTCATTTCCCATGGTAATCTTTCTGTGCATTCTGTGTACTTCCCCCTTTGATAAGCACCTCCTCTTCCCAGTTGATTCATACCAGTATCCCACCAAATCTGTTACACAGTATCTAGTGTTACACAGTTGACCTAGTTTTTCTCATTTTTGATGTTGACAAGTTCAACAGTTATGATGATTACCACTTCTCCACCACTCTGCTGTCTCCTTTGTCTTTTATTGCAACATCACAAATACCTGAACCCTGAATTTAGACAATGCTCTATTGTCACCAAACTAGTAAAATATAGTTCCACCTTCCCAGTATGCTGAAAGGTGGGTTACCCATTCTCACATTGCATGCATATAAACTTCTCTATGGGCCTGTGGTTTGTCTGTTATTAAGAAAAAAAAGAGAGAGAAAGATAGAAAGAGGATGGAAAAGGAAGAAAGGAAGAGAGAAAAGAAGGGAGAGAGAGAGAAAGATAGAGATCACATCATCATTTGAGCTACCTGATGGTGTTCAATTTCAGTGAAGAGATATAGTTTTTGAATTACATAAAAGTGATGGTTAATTTTGATTCTCATCTTGGTGGAGTATGAAAATTAACTCAGAGATATGCCCTTGGAAAGCCCAATGAGGGTGTTTCCAGAAAGCATTCATTGAAGTGTGCAAGACCCTTTCTTAGAGTGAGTAGCATCTTCTGATTGATTGCCTAGATATGAAGAATTCTAAGAAACAGTGCTTGTCTGTCTGCCTCTGTTTCTTGCTAACTGTGTGCATCTGTTAGTGCTACCGCTGCTTACCGCACTATCCTTTACTAATATCTGAATCTAGATTCTCCAGTTCTTCTACATGGACTGAAGACCAGCTCCCCTCTGAAAATTTCCGAGGTCTTCAGTGTCAGATTGGAACTACAGTAGAGTCTAGCCTCATCCACTGAGCAACTACTTCATTTACAGCCTCTTTGGTATGTAGAAAATCATGGCCTACTACAAGAAAGTTCTAGATTGAAACCCAAATATCAATTCTATGAGCTTAATTGAGTGGTTTAGAACTGTATCTAAAAGTTCATCATCACTATGTAAATACAGGCTATGATAAAATTATTAAAGATAACATTTTAATCTATTTATGTATTCAAATGGAAGAGAATAATTCAATATTTTTGTAGAAATCATTGTATTAGGTTCTTCAGACCCAAAAGAGTTCACTTTTCATGACGTAGTGAGAGAGACAAATAGAACAACTACAAACCGATCAGGTTAGTATGCTAATAAGAGTCAAAGAAGAATCAAGAACTGTGCTGGATGCAACCAAAGGCAGAGGGGAAGTCAAGTTAAAGGAATGTGCAGAACGGTCTGCCGGAGTGCTTGGCAGACATGGGGTAAGCAAGTAGATGATTAAAGGGGACAGCTCTTGCTGTGGCTGGGCTTGTTATTTTCTGGATTACAGTCCATTCCACTTTCACCTAAATGGAGCCTCCTTGTTCAGTATTACACCAGCTTGCCAAAATCACACTTCATAGTTATTTTTTTGCAAATACTTGAAATGTTAAGAGAATGAGAGGAGCAGGGTAGAAGTAGACAGAGTAAAAGTCAAGAGAAACAGGGCCAAGGAAAAATCCTACAGTTGGTGCAGATATATCACATTTGATTCAGGGTTATTTTGGATACAAGGACCAAAATCTCAGGAAACTAATTAAACTTCAGAATATAAGAGTAGGACTGAGATTTATTTTAAGGATATAGAAACTTCTTCCAATTTGTGGACTAGTAACAAGGCATGCCCAGAGTTCACATAGTTAAGGAAACAAAAACTAAACAGCTAAAACCAATCTCTTCATCTCTTTGGGACCACAAGACATCTATGATATTAGTTTCTCACTGAGTTATTTCACACCACTGAGTGCCTCACTGCAACAAGGATACTAACTACAATATTTTCTTGAATGCTTGGGTACAGATCTACACATTTAATTGTTACTATCTCTGTATCTCTCTTTAAGCCATAATTTTCTTGGAGAAAACTTTCATCTCCCCAGTAATATATTGGGTACTGAACAGCAGCATGAAAAGTTTTTATTCACACATATTATTCAGGTTTATCAGGGCAACACCATCTAATAAATGATCCATTTACATGTTAATCAATCATTCTTTCTTCAATTCTTATTGAGCACTCAATATAAACCTTGAAGTGCTGAACCCAAAATATAAAAAAAATCATACTCACAGGGGACTAGAAATGGCCATGGAGAGATGGGTCAAACTTTAATCAAGTGGTCACACAAACGTGAACTGAAGTTGCAGCAGAGGTTGCAGTGGAATTTGTATTACCAGAAGAGTATCTAACACACACATGAACTTATCAAGTAATTGCATACTGTTTTATAGATAGGGCTACTGAACTGAAATAGGTAGAATTCAAAGAGGGGAAGGAAGTATATTGGCATAGAAGGGAAACTTTGCAAAAATTACCATAACATAAGAAAAGAACAGCATGCTGATATTGGCCCACAGAGTATAAAAATGTGATAAATGAAGCCACAACAGCATCATAGTTACTATAGTTTGCCCAACTCACTGCACTTATTGTGGGACAGATGCAGAAGTGGAAAGAAAATATTTTGAAAGATCTGAATGAAGAAAAATACCATCGTGTTCTTGTGTGGAAAATAAAACTCCAGCTGCAGTATCAAAAATGGATTAGGGAGAACTGGGGTGATGAAGGTTAAATTTCATGTGTCCACTTGTCTAAATTATGGTTGCTACAGCAAACGATAAAGTATTTTACGGTTGCATTTAACAATAGTAAAGTAAAAGATGTTAACCTTAGTAACATGAGTGAGTCTCCAGCAATCTGCTAAAGGCTTTCAGAGCAAGACTTGTCATTTTCTGAAGAATAATAAGTAGTGATTCAAGACTACAACACAGAAATTCTGCTTAGGTTTCAACCCCATTGATCTTCCCATAGATTTCAAACTTAAGATTTCAACATAAACTCTATCTTGAGTTTCCAGCTGGAAACTGCCAGCTAGACATGCCCATAAATTTCAGACTTTCATCCCCCATAATCCTATGACTCAATTCTTGAAAATAAATCACTTTATATGTAGATAAATATAAAATTTTGCAATCAAACCAGGAAGAGTTTGTTATCATTTGAATAAGATATTTAGTGAGAGAGATGGAGGGAAGCTGCTAGATCCTAGAAACGTTTAAAAGAATTGGTGGGTTTGGTGATGGATTTCATGTGGAGGGAATTTAGAGAAGACTGTGTTAAGTGTGGAGTTTTGGGTTAAGCAGACTTGGCACTCATCAAAATGAATTCTGAGATTCTTTAAGGAACTTCAAGACAGCAAGCTATATTGGCCTCCAGGGTAAAAGGTTGTCTGGAACCAAGGCAAGTATAGATTTCTTGCCTTATTTGAATGTAGCCTATGATTGACACTATTAATGCAAAGGAACCAACTGTGTAGAAATCAAACCAGAAAAAAAGAAGGAAGTCTTGAATCAAGATGAGGAAATTTCTAACAGTGGGGGATCTTATATCGTGTACTCATACACATTCACTGGTAGTGGAAACTGGAAAATAGACTCTCCTTCCAAAGTGTCGTGTGACAATCAAGGCCGATTTACCTAAAAGGGAGAGCTGAGTGTATTAGACAAACTGGTTAAAAGCCAGTTTTACTTTGTTATCACATTTTCTTCTCCCCAAGGATGCTTCACAGGCAAAAGTAAACTCAATGGTTCTCTCTGTCTTTCATGAGGTCCTTACTAACCACTGTTTTCTTATATCAACCCTCCTCTGTTGAACACGTAAATATACTAGAAAAGCTGGATTTTGCCTATCTGCCACTCTGAATGAAATTTTGTGTCCTAAGAATTGATTATAGCATTTAGTCATTTACTTATTACAAATACAGAAGTCAGTCTTTGGAGTAGATTCAAGATCAGTGGTTCTTAACCTTTTTAATGTTGCTACCCTTTAATACAGTTCTTCATGTTGTGGTGACTCCCAACCACAAAATTATTTTGTTGTTACTTCATAACTGTAATTTTTCTATGGTTATGAATTGTAATGTAAATAGCTCATATATAGGATATCTGATATTTGGCCCCCAGGGGGTTATGCACCACTGGTTGAGAATCACTACTCTAGATGTTCAAAAATTGTTGGGGAACAACAAATGTATGGAATTTTAGAAGTATTATTGACTTCACCCTAGCTCTTAGCAGTAGCTGTAGGAAGCACACACATTTGGATAGCTCTTAAAATCCTTCCTCCAAAGCTTTAGTCTATATGACATTTTAGACAAAGTATTGATGAGCCATAAACCTGCAGTCGTCTCATGTAATTTCTTTCCATGGTATGTTCTCATCAATAACATTTTAATCAGTGTTTTATGGATCCTTTCAAGAAAGTCATTTGCTCCTGATCTCAGCTATCTATCTCCTGTGCAACAAGAGATGTGTGTAAATAGCTCAGTTGCATCAGAAAGCCACAACCCAGGAGTTTGAGGATGAAGATGATAATGAAAAAGATAGGCATTAAGCACCATATCACTCTGTCACCATCCAAGAAGGAGAGGTAAGGTGAAGGCCTTCATAATGTTTTTGGCCGTGGAGATCAGCATTAAACATTTTACAGCTCTGCCCCAAAGTGACCTCCTCTAACAACTTTTCCTCAATCTGTCAGGTTCTACACTTCAAAATCAGAACTGTACACTCTACATTTCTACTCAAGGTTATTGAAAATCCTCTTTTGAAAGTATATTGGAAGTTTTTTAAAAAATACACAAGGAGAAAAATGAAACATTCATTTTCTAAGGAAAACAATATTAAAGGGCTTCCTCTCTGTTTTAAAGACAGAACCAGCTTTGATGTGATGGGTGCACTGAACATGTCAGGCAGAATGTTATCAAAAGAAATAGTTTCAAACCATTCCTAGGGAAAAATACATTTTGATGTCCAACTATCCTTGTCTTTACATGAAAGTACTTGGTTCAGAAAAAAAAATTTGCTTTGACCCAGAAATGGCAAACATATGCAATTAATATAGAAACAACAAATCTGAGCTTCAGAATGAAGACTTTGAACTCTGTGATTAAAGTCAGTTCAAACAACATGACCAGATACTACTTTCTTAAGAAATACCAATTTGTTAACTGAGAATAAAATTGTTTCCCTGGGTCCCCTGAGAAAATGGCAATGCTAGAAATTCAATTACGGGTGTTATTTTGGTTGCTAGAAGACCCTAAAATCTATTGCATCAGCAATGACAAACACTATTTCTTCCCTTGAGTGAAAATTTAAGCAATTAAGTGAACCAACCTCTATCTCCTTTGTTTTCTCTGTCACTTCCTCTCCTCTTAACAAAACAGTTGACTAAAAAGTAACCGCAACATAAATCTTGTTTAGGGGGCTGAGATAATTGACAATCTAAGAATTTACCCCATTTCTTTCTCTTTTTGTTTTACCTGAAGCTAAAGCTGACTGTGAGAAAGGTTGTGATAAACATCTCAGGCTTGAAAGCCATCTTAAAACAAAGACAAACTAGATTCATTCTTGTTTATGATTGAATCTGTTTCTCAAGGATTGGGCTATGCCCCACCTATAACCTTAACTACAAATGGTTCTGTATTTCCTGCTCCAGGAAACACTACCATGCCTTTGTTTTAAAAGGTTATTACGACCACCTTGTTATAATTACCTTATCATGACCACCTTGCCACCACGTTTTTGTTTTAGGAGGTTGTTACGACCAACTTATTATGCTTATGTTCTACTCCTGTAACTCTGCCTGTTTGCCTACCAAATCCCCCATTTGGAAACCCCCGACTCCTGAACTATAAAAACCCCTATCTTGACCATGTTCAATGCTGATCTCTTGAATCCTGCCTTTAGGGAGAGACAGCCCATATGTGAATAAAAAAGCTTGTTTTAATTAATTTGGCCCTGATGATTTGGATCAGTTGAATTTCTCCTTGTATCTGTGGGATCAACAGTTGTGTACACAGTGTTTTCTTACAATCTTTAACCAAAATAAAAAATTTCACATGTGAGATTTTAGTAGCTGTGGGTCAACAAAAATATCCCTATGGTGAATGAGACTATTCAATCTCCAGCAAGCTCTCTATCTGACTTTCTTTATGTAGATGAAAATGAAGCTATATTGTAAACTCGGCCCTGTGACTCTACCCTGGAAACTCCAACTGAGTGCTTTGCCTGAAGCTTTTGCTGCTAAAGAAATCTTCCCCTTTTCTGACCTTTCTGTGCTTTATTTTCTCCAGAAGCAGATTCCTGTACATCTCTCTTCAGCTTGGAGACGTTTGTTTTACCAGTGGATGAGGCATATCTTCAAAGGGGAAGAAGCCAGGAATGAAAACCAGCCATTTTGTCTAGGAGAAGTCCAGAAGGAGAAAGTGGAAGACATCTAGAGATAAGGAAGTGGAAAATGAATTCCCAGCTATGCATAAACATTGAATAGCCTCTGGCAACCAGAATACCAGAGAACAAACAGAAGCTGCCAGTGGGAACTCAAGGGTACTTGCATGTAGTGGGGAAAAAGTCATGCTGCAGGACCAGGATATGGCTGGGGCTGGAATCCTAATTACTGCATTTTTTTTTTTAATGAAAAAGAAGATTCATCAAGGAAAAAGGAAAATCTATAGTGTGAGGATTCTTACCTTGTGTTTGTTCTGTTTAGGGTTTACATTACTTTACGGTCCAATACAATGAAAAAGATCAACCTGTCCAAATTTTGACAGATGCCAGCTCTGCCTACTGTCACTCACTGTAAACCAGGATGGATTTCCTACCATGTATGAACACTTCAAGGCAAAGTTTATTTTACATAGCCCATGACATACTATATGTAGATGAAATTCTAAACGGTCTTATTAAATAAGAAACACAGAGCCAAATACAGAGGTAAAAGCCCAAGAGATCAGAGCACTAGCAAAGAGCAAAGACTCCCTTTAGCTTACCACTCGCTGTCGTCCTTCCCCTGAGAGAGAGACCTTCTTCCTGTGTGTCTTGTGTTTTACTGCTTTCCTGTTCTGCCTTCTCATTGGCTCTAAGCCCAGCCACATGACTTCCTCATCACTGCCTGTCTATACAGACCTCCTGGTGTCTATGGTTGGTACTGGGATGAAAGACTGGGTTACCACGCTGTGTCCTTGACCACATAGAGACTCTGCCTGCCATGTAATCTGATTAAGGGTGTGGGCTACCACCACCTGACTTCTATTCCTGGCTCACTAATGACCTCTGATCTCTAGGCAAACTTTATTTATTAACATACAAATAAAATCACATTTCGGCACAATTAAAATATCACCACAACTATATAGGACTATGAAAGCAGTGTTCCACTTCAATGTTTCCATTTAAAAACCAGGAGTGCAGTAGATGCCTCTCCCTACACTCAGAACAGATAGATTGTAGGTGTATGTGGAACTTTATTTGCAAGCAGAATTCAAGGAAACCTTGAAAGTCGGGGAAATTAGGTCTGCTGACTTCCTGCTTTGCTAGTCTAGACCTTCTGTACTTCTCACTACTCTGAATGGCCCAAGCCAAGTACCAGATCAGCGTCAATCAGTTAAGTCAAAGGCATCCCTGCAGTATGTAGTGGGGTTAAGGTCAGCCCAGGAGCCCGGGATGAGTTGGTGAATGACAGTCCCTCAATCTCACTCAGTATCACAAAGAATATTTCTCTTAAAACTGAGGGTGATAGTCAACCAAAGCTGCATGTTGCCCCCATCTGAGATATTCACTTTGTAGGAGCCATCGAAACATAAAGCACCAGATAGGACCAGTAATGTCGGGGTGGGAAAGCTATTTTAAGTCGTGCTGGGAACAAGAAAAATGGGTCTTGGTGGTTCGTGTTCCTGGAGTTGTATCCATGCCAGTGGATGTCCACATGCTCCAGAAGAGAATTTGACATTGCTGCTGCCATTGTTGCTGTTATAGCAGTGGCAGCCACTGCTGCTACTGTTTCTGGGATTACCATTTCATAATTGCTTACTACAGCTAGCACAGTGGAGACCCTGGCAGCAAAAGAAGCTACCACAGTTAGTTAATCTTTCATTTCTATTGGGCATAATAAATTTAATTCAATAGTTATATACATTTCGATTGGCTTTGAAAATTATAAAATTATAAACTCAAGTTCCATTTGCTTTTGGGATACCATCTTACAAGGACTCCAACATGCAGTAAGGCTTGTTAAGGAAGGGAATGGCTCAGTTGCCTTTAGCCTACTGGCTATGGGTAGGACAGGACCTCTGTTGGTCTTTTCTGTGTCGAACACACAGATTGCAAGCCCAGTGCCACTTTGAGATCTTTGGCAGCAGTTAACTCTGCAACTCACACACGAATGAGCCTGCATGATAATGAGTATTCAGAGATGGGTAATGCCTGGGGGGGCACTCACCAACCTAAGACAGAGCACCTGTGTGGCCTGGACAGGCGTCTCCATGACTGGTAAGGTAACCTGCTGACATCCCACACAACCTAAGTCAGAAGCTCATTTTTTAGTAAAAGGGGGACCTGTAGGGTCCTGGCCCCTGTTTTGGGTAACTGTGGCCTTGCTTGCTGACCTTGACCTTGATATCCTCCCTATGCTAATTCCCTGCCGGGTTCCACCCTCCTGAAGGATTAAGGGAAGTTCCTTGTCTGTGTGTCCTGCATAATGGACGTTAACAGCTTAGATGCAAGATTGTAAAACATCAGTAGCGAACTTCGGCCCTCCAGAGTTCTCCCATTGTGCTGTAAGCTTGCAATTAAGACCTCTTCCCTTCCTCAATAAACAGCATTCGGCATTAAAAAAAAATGCTTTCTTATAGACTGCCTACAGTCTTGACTTAATTAGAACAAGATTCATTCACATATGCAATGGTACACAGTCTAGCTTGCAAATGTGACCTCTATGGCTTGGCCACTGTGCTAATGCTCCTGGAGGGAGGCTGCTTGGAGTGGCAATGGCCACTTGGACTCTGAATTTCATTACTTCACTCGTAACTGAACACCTTATGTGTATGCTTTATAATCTGTAAAAGTGATAGCTATAGCATTTTGGGATTAGGAATGTCAGGACTAATTGCTTCTGTTCCCGTGAAAATACTAACATGGATGACAGGCACATAATAAGTATTTGCCAAGCATTACCTTAATACTACCTGTTTGCTCACATCAAAGATTTAGGTCGTATCATATCCATCAGTGTCCTAGTTTACAGATGGCCTTGAAACTTTTGTCAGTTAAGGACGTTGCCTAGATTATGTAAATTGTAAATAAATATGTACATGTTTGTATTCAAGTGTGTCTGATTTGAGCATCTTCTGTATTGATAATTTTGATTGTTTTACACTATACTACCCTTGAAAAAGTTAGAATGCACTTTTAAAAAAACAGTAATACACAGCATTTGTGCTTCTTTTACAAGATAGGAAGATAAAAAGTCTAACAATTGACGTTCCTTTCTCATCAGTTCCCCTTTTGCCCCTCTGTCTTTCTTATCCTCTTCCCTCTTTTTTCTTGTAATGATTAAATGATCTGGCATAACACAAAATGCAAATTATGTTTTATTGCCCTAAATTGTTCCAGTTCATTTAGCTCACCATGAGCATTCATTACAGCTAATTATTGTAACAGATTTTTATTATTCATAATTATTTTTTCATGTTGTAATGATCATAAATTTTAAAATTTCTGGCCATCATGAGTTACCATTCATGCATGCATGTCAGGCACGTTTTTTTTTTCCTTAAAGAACATTCAGATGCTCATTATCATCAATACATTTGTAGGTTGTTATGATTCACATCCAATAAAGTCCTTTTGGGGTATTCAGAATGCAATAATTCTCAAGACTAATGATAAACTGACACTCTGCTTAATTTTAGAAAATCAAATTAACTACCTCTGATTAGATGTGTGGCAGATTTCACTGTGCTAATTGTGTCAGGTTCGTGACCCCAGGCAAGAGAGATGCTTTCTTAACTCACTAGCATGCAGTGATGTCTATTTTTAAAGATTACTCTCCAAGGTGAGTCAATAATGCAGTAGGTTTTGTATCAGTCTTCATAGAGATCACCTCCCCAAACTGGCAAATGAGACAAATGCCAGAATTCCCTGAGCATGAGAAAGTGATGGAAGTACACTTTCACACCATTAGTCAAAGAAGTAGGCTTATATTGTCTGGGTGTAGAATTAGGACATCCTTGACACAAATCTCATGTCATGTGAAACAGACTTTACTTTGTTATTTTACTCATATAGTTCAGTTTGGATTGACTACTTGTTCCTTGATATATTCATGACAAAATCATTTATTCATGGCACACTCTTGAAGCCCAAAGAACAATGGAAGGGTATAGTTTGTCTCTTGAGTTTGTGCCAAGAATAGGGACATATTCAATGTCAAAGCGTCATGCTGAGTGTAAATCTCAGGGTGCAGTAAGCATCTGGGGCTATAACTTCCAGTCTTCAGCCAAATTCAAAGCTCTCCCTTATCCACCTCCAATGTGCAGGTATTCAATGAGGGGCAAGTTCTTCTTGACATTTTTATCTTAAGGATTATCTTTAGCTCTAGGGCATTAGGTAAAATCTGAATTCCCATGCTTCTTAAATGCGAGTCATGAGTTCTGAGCTACTTTCTGAGCATTAGACTCGGTACCTTCTTAATACTCTTTCTTACATATTTGATAAACATTCAACACTCTGTAAACCTCAGCAAGACCAGTGACAAGAGCATCCCCATGTCCTTCAGTTGGTCCATTGTCCTTTCCAGTTACTCACTGGCTTGAGCAAGGAGAATCTTTAACTCTTCTTTTTGACTCCTTAAAATTTCGTAGCAAATCCTTTCACTCCTACCTCTATGTCTCACCATCATTAAAGCTGGCATTCTAGGTCTCATCGTCACATAACACCCGGGCACTGCTAGCATCTACTCTTAACCCCCCGTACACTAATCTCATCGCAAGGCACGCAGATTTTTTTCTAAAGCATAAGTCAATGTTGCATATGTACTACAAACTCTTCAGGAACTTTGACTATTTCTTTGATTCATTAGAATCCAAACTGTTCTCACCACAGAACTCTGAATGAACTAACCCCTAACCGAATCCTGTATTGTACCGCCTCCCTTTCTCCTTTCCTCACATTCACAAGGCTCAAGTCATGCAGGTGGTCTTCTGATTCTTAGAATTTATTGTTTGACTATTAATATTCATTAGCCAAGTGCTACAATTACACACTCCCCACATATTTTTCCACCTAAACCTCACAATACCTTTAAAATTAGGTATTATTAATATGCTATTCTACAGATGAAAAATAGAACAGAAGTCCAGAAAGCACAAGCTTTTCTGAAGAGGAGCAGAGTGAGAAAAATATGAGAAGACAAATGATAGTAGTACATTGATGTACAGGGTTTACTGCCACTAGTTCTTCCAAGCCAAGTACTCTGAAATCTATGAAATGATCATGAAACAAACCATATATACCCAAACTGGCTCTACCACAGCTGCTTTTCTCTGCCCTGAGCATCATTTTCACTCAATTAGAAATTGTCATGTCCAAGATACTTGATTGAAATTAAAGCAAAAATAGTGGGGGTAGGGACATTACTTCAAGCTATTTTTTTTGGCTAAAAATTTAAAATGTTATTGAGAGAAGAATAAGATCTACACTAGTTTGTCTTTGTTTAATTTGTAACCTACATGAGCTTACCAATGTTTGTTTTTTATAATCACATAAATGGGAAAAGGAAATCTAGTATATGGAATCTAAAGAGGCTAGTGAACATTTGATCATGCACACATAACCCCCAGAACATGAAAGAGAATAATCATTCCTAAACAAATAATTATGCAAGTTAAATTCTAATATTTATGATTTTGAAAGTTTGCTTCTTGTGATGAGTGTTTGCCTTGTTAACAAAATATATGGTTAAGAATAAGATTTCATTGAATGGAGACACATTCTAGAGATTTAGAAAAAAAATCTATTCTGGAGATATGGAATAATAAATTTAAAGGTAGAGAAAACTTAGTATGATTTTTCTTTTGGTAAAACATACAACACAGAAAACTCTTCTGTAGGAAAGACATAACCAAACAAGGAGAACCAGTACTAACATTACAATTGCTATTTTATTAAGTGGTCCTTTCCTATTCTTCTTCGAATAAACACACATCACTCTGTAACTAGACAAGGTCCTTTTGAAATGCTTTTAATTTGTATTATATTGGGTGCTTGTTAGAAGGCAACTAGGAAAAACTGTCCTCTTTGTCCCCCTAGATGTTGAGTAAATTCGTCAAAATATCAGGGCCAGATGATTCTGAGATTAGAACCTAAAACACACATTTTGTAGCATGTGCACCTAGCAAACTTCCTGTAACATGGAGTGAGCATAAGTCAAACATCAAAAGTAAATAGAAATATTTGATTTATGCTCGCTCTGTGTTACAGGAAGTTTGCTAGGTGCACATGCCACAAAAATGTATATATGTAGACAATCATGCAAACAAGTGGGAATGGAACTGAAAAAATATAAAAAGGACATGTTTTGAAAATTGAGAGAGAGAAACCCCTAATTCAGTCAGCTTCATACTCAAAGAAAATCATGCAGTGCCACTTGAGTCACTTGAACGGAAATGAGGACAGATGGAAGAGTCCAGATGTTGAAGATGGCATTTGCAAAAAATTGTTGATAAGTAACAAGGATATGTGTTCAGAGAAACACCTCATCTACAGTTGGTTCATTCATGCAATGTTCCTGAGGTTGTCATTAACTCACTCTTCAGGACAAGTCCTGTTTTGTGTTTACAGTGCTCCCAAGTCAAACACACAGAGCCTGTGAGCAGAGTTTGACTATGAACATCATGATCTGAATGGCAGCTTGCCTACCTTTTACTAGACTCATATAAATTCTCACCAATTACAGTGTTTGCTTAGGGTCGGGCCCCAGAAGAATCAACAGTTTCTCAGCTCTGGCCCTATCTTGTTCAAATTAAAGTGATACTTGGCTGGGTAACTTGCTTTTCTGTGGACTCCTCCCCAACACCACCAACTTGAAGAGAAATATATCAGGAGAAAGAACAATGGTTCTCAAAGCCCAGAATGTGACTACACAACACAATTATCTTCTGACACTTGAAGGACTTGCAATTTTTTTTCAGGTTATTCTTGAGATCTACTAAAGTAGAATTGTGTACAGGATCAGCAGTCTATTGTTGGACAAATAATCTAGGTGTTTCCAAACCATGTTAAAATTCAGTAAACAGTGATACAGAGAAGATGACAGGTAATTCCTTAATTACTAGTAGGAATTCTGAGCCCAAGACACAGTGCAATTCCTTGGAGAAATTTTGTTTCATCATGAAAAGGTATAGAAGAGGTTCTGTACATAGTAATTACTAGTTGGAATTCTGAGCCCATGATACAGTGCAATTCCCTGAAAATTTGTTTCATCAGGAAAAGGTACAGAAGAGATTCCTCATGGAGTAGGTATATACCATTTGGGTTCCTTCTCCTAAAAGATTGCCCTACACTATTCATAGAATAGTGGTATTGGCACCTTTATCTTTATGTTATTCTTTTAAAGAGCCATTTAAACATCATTTGTATTGGTTATTCCTTATTCACATGCCAGAGTTACTATTATTTATATACACATGTGAACCTAACTCATGCTTTTATTAGAGATAAATTTACTCATAGATTGACTTTATATCAATTCTATTTAGGAAACATCTCAATGTGCTGCAACTCCAGTGTATACATAAAAATAGAGTAAAATACCATAATATTATAGCTAGATGCTGTTGGTGACAAAAAAGATCTTGACCCCATCCTTCCTCTATGTGAAAATCAGAAACATGTGGATTCAGGAGTGTTAAATATCTGTATTTAAACTCCAACTCCCTCTAAAATAGTAGTACTGAAAAAAATAAACAGGAAAGAGAGCTATCATTCTTATGCTATTATATACAGCCTAATTCCTGAAAAATCAAAGTCTTTTTACTTACTACCTTAAAAAGAACCCTTGTACCCCTGTCAACATCCTGTGGGGATTGCTGCTCTAGCACAGTATCTCTCATCTCTAAAGTGAGGTTAAATCATCTGGCATTTGCAAAAAAATGAAGTTCACATAAATCTGGCGACCCAACATTGGTGGAACAAATTCATCAAAAAGACACTTGCCTGTGGTCTTGCAGTCCCCAAGCTCAGGCCCAAGCTGCAAGTGGCTGGTTGTGGTGGCACATGCCAGTAGGATTTGCTAAAGGAGGCAGAGGCAGGAGGACTCCGAGTTCAAGGCCAGCATGGGAGGCTTCCTGAGGAGAAGCTGTGGCCAGGGCCAGGCCCCAAATGGTGGCAGTGGGACCATGGAAGCTGGGGCTGCTGCTCTGCATTGTCAGCTGATTCTCATTGTGTTGGTGGTGGTGGCAACACTGCTACCGGGGATGAAGGGTTTACCTCTACTTGTTCAGAGAAGAATTGCCAGGACCATCGTGTTACAAGAAAGCATTGGCGAAGATCAGTTTGAACAAGTTTGTCTAGGCAAGTGATGGGGGAAGAAGTTGCTGTGAAGATATTCTCTCCTAGGGAAGAACGTTTGTGGTTCCAAGAGGCCGAGTTTTATCAAACTGTGATGTTACCCCATGAGAACATCCTAGGATTTGTAGCAGCAGAGAACAAAGACAATGGCACATGGACTCAGCTGTTGCTGGTGTGGGAATCCTGTGAGCATGGACTCCCTTTTGATTACTTGAACAGATACACTGTTACAGTGGAAGGGATGATCAAACTCTCACTGTCCATGGCGAGTGGTCTTGCCCATCTTCACATGGAGATTGTTGGTACCCAAGAAAAGCCAGCTATTGCTCACAGAGATTTGAAATCAAAGAATGTCTTGGTGAGGAATAATAGAACCTGTTGTATTACAAACTTGGGACTGGCTGTGAGACAGGATTCTGCCACAGATATAACTGATATTGCTCCAAACCACAGAGTAGACACACACAAAAAAAGTTTTCTGCAGGGAAACCATGACCACACCTAACAGCGATTTTGAAGTCTCCAAAAAGAGGATGGGACCCCGCAATGATGATTCGCCTAGGACAATGATAATGCCATTAAGCTGACAAACACTACTCAAAGATCTGCTTTGGACTACAAACTGCTCAGGACAATTTCAAGATGACTAGTTGAGATGATCCAGCCTCACAGACTACTCAAGCAAGGACTTGAGACAAGCCCTGCATTTTTGTATTTTGCAGAGACTGGACAAATGATACAGCTGACTTTCCCAGGACTTGACAATTAACCCCAAAATTTTCTTTTTAGGATTCCCTAAAGATGTCTTCGCTCCCGACAGCAGGAAGTTATTTTAAGAAAAATGATGCCCACATTCCCAAAAGGTGGAGTGGGTGGTTTTTGGTCATTCAATGGCTTATGGATAATTAGCATTGTTTAGGATGGTAGTTTACAAGCTTTTAATTGATAATGGTCAGGAAAAAAATCTAAACAAGGAGATTAGATTCAGGGTTTTTGTTTGAAAAAGAAAAGAGAAAAAGAAAAAAGAAGATATAATAAGAGGTAGATTACTGAATGTACTCTAAAAAATATAGAAATGATAGAATAAAGGGTAGATTATTGAATCTATTCTGAAAAGCAAAAAGGAGAGAATATGGATATAATAAGATAAAAAGGTAGGTTATTAAATCTACTTTTAAAAAGGAAATACTTGTTTTAAATACTACTTGTTTTAAACATTGGATTGGATTTTTGTATATTGTATATAAATTTTGTATTGAACTCACCAAAATAGGATAAATAATAAAATTTTTTGTCTGAATCTGTCAAATGTCAATAGACTGGACATTGTTAATGTAATTCTTGACTATATATATTATATATACTTATTGTACTTATTGCATATAGTTTTTCTTATATTAGTTATAACTTTATTTTAGACAAAAAGGGGGAAATGTGGTTGATATATTGTACACCCCAATAAACTTATCTGGAGGTTAGAGAACAGAGCAGCGACTATATTAAACATAGAAGTTAGGCAGTGGTAACACACACCTTTTATTCTATCACTCTGGAGGCAAAGGTCTGTCTGGATCTCTGTGAGTTCAAGGCCACACTGGGAATGGTGCCACACACCTTTAATCCCAGCACTTGAAATCTCTTGTCTTTGCTTGGGAAGGACACATGCCTTTAATCCCAAGAAGTGATGACAGGAAGCAGAAAGGTATAGATCCATTTTCAGGTGAGAATTCAGAGGCTTTCAGTCTGAGGAAACAAGATCAGCTGAGGAGTTGGCAAGGTGAGGTTGGCTGTGGCTTGTTCTGCTTCTCTAACCCCCAGATAAGTTTATTGGGATGTACAATGTATCAACCACAATCTGGCACTTGCAAGAATGAAGTTTACTCCATATACAAATACTTTATGGGTCTGTGGGTTCTCTGCTTAAGATACAACCAGATAAGGTAGTTCAGAGGGAAACATTGTAGTGGGTAGCTGTTCCAGTTTTGACCTGGAAGTACTACCCCCATTGAGGCTTCCGGTAACTGTCACACCTACCTATAGACTGCCCCTGAGGTGGGGCCCGGATGAGAGCCCTTAAGACTTGAGATCCGGATGTGCTGACTCTCTTGGTTCCTGGAAATCCTGGATGTTGGATGGTAGACCAAGCAGAGTTCTCCAGCAAACACCACTGGACTGCACTTCACCTCTCCCAGGTCCTGTAACCTATCCTTTACTTGTTATAAGTTAAACCCCCAAATAAACCTCCCTTTTAACTACGTGGAGTTGCCTTAATAAATCCTCCAATAAAACACTGTGAGTAGCAAGAGAATGGATGGGATAAATTTGCTAAGTAGGACATGCTCTGGAAAGGCTTGGGTGTGGCAAGGAGGGAAAAGAGATGGTAGAGGCTTCCATGTGGGCTTCTAGTCAGTTATGCTCCTGAACTGCCCCCTCATCTTAGTGCACAGCTCCAAAACCTCAGAAGTGATGAGGAACATTGGCTGGACGTTTATCAAAGACAAAGGCCTCTGTGGTTTGGAGTGATTAGCAGGAGAATTAATCCTTCACTGTGAGTAGTTAATGACAGCTGGTGATGGTGATGCGAGGCCCAAACTATGAAACACACATATATAAAAGTATTACAATCCATCTTCTCGAGGAATGCCTACCTAGACTGTCCAGCCATGCTTAGCTGAAAATTGACAAACGTCTTCACCAAGGGCCTCCAGCTGTTGCAATATTATTAGGTTTTAAGTAAAAAGAATTCCGCCAGGTGGTGGTGGCGGCGGCGGCGGCGGCGGCGGCGCACGCCTTTAATCCCAGCACTCGGGAGGCAGAGGCAGGCGGATCTCTGTGAGTTTGAGGCCAGCCTGGGCTACAGAGTGAGTTCCAGGACAGGCTACAAAGCTACACAGAAAGACCCTGTCTCGAAAAACCAAAAAAAAAAAAAAAAAATTCCTAGAAAGAGTAACTCTCACTTCTTTATATTGTTTACAAAACAAAATAGTTTTCATTGGAATCGCTTGTGTTTCTCAATTAGACCTTATCTAACCTCTAGTCTTATTCTAGTTTAGTGCATATTC
Organism: Peromyscus nudipes; assembly: GCA_902168325.1. NCBI lineage: Eukaryota > Metazoa > Chordata > Mammalia > Rodentia > Cricetidae > Peromyscus > Peromyscus nudipes. Next base: position 46,192 of record CABHPH010146265.1, read on the forward strand.
ATTGCACAATCACGTGTCACAGCTACTCAAAGCAATTTATTAAGCTCTTTTGGTGTGCATTAGGGAGAAAGATAAGGAGAGAAAGAGGAGGAAGAAGAGGAAGAGGTAGAGAAAATAAGAAGGTGAAAAGGCTCAGCTGAAAGCTATCTTGTTTGTGATAGGAAAGGGCAGTATTTGTGCTCCTATACACACAAGGAATGCAGCATCCGGAAAAAACTAGATAAGGCAGGATATGCCCAAAGTAAAAGAAAATCAGTGTGGGCACTGTTGTCCACAGTAATAATGTTTGGTCAACAAGAGAATCCTTTGTACACCCTGCAGTCATGGACCAAGACACTACAAATTCCATCTCCCCAAATTCAAAATTGATTTGTCAGATTTTATGATGTCTGTGTAATGTTCTCCAGCCTCTGAAAAAAAGCCCAAAAACAAAATACCCCACCAGCCTGCTCCATGAAAAATAACAGCCAAATAAATAACATTTACTTGAACTGATGAGGTGTTCTAGACATTTGGTAGTTGGGTTTTTGTCTGGTTTGGTTTGGCTTCTTAGGTATTTGTTCCCTGAATTCATATGTCAAAGAAATAATCAGCCTCAGGGGAACAAAGTCTGAAGGATGTCACCTATATGTCATTTCCAAAGGGAGGTTAAAATCACTAACCACAACTCCAAATGCTTTCTTAAGTGTGCTACACATACTGACTAATTTAATTTTCTAAGACAGGATTAAACCCATTTTGCAGAAGAACTGATTCATACAGTGACTCCTTCATTCAGCACAAAACAACGACCAGTGACTGCTGGAGCCACTGCCACATAGGCCCTCAGACATCATGCCAACATCCTTCTACCTCAGCAACTTACCCATTCTTTCATGTTCAGAGGTCTGAAAGGACTAACCAACCAGTGATCACTGAGTCCAGCAATGGCCAAGCGAGTGAGATAATCTTGGGAAAGGGGGCCAGTAAGGTACTGTAGAAGATGCCCAGTGACTTGTGTTGCTTTCCTCAAGATTGACATGATCATTATTAAAGAAATGAACACAATTAGTTGTGTTCTGACAGAAGGCCAAAATAGATTGAATGATGGAAATTGAGTGTGGTGTTTTACTCATTTTTCTAGTGCTTATTTCTTCTATCCTTTATGGAAAATTAGTATGAGTTAATAGTTAATAATAAATACTAAGAATGTGGTCACCAAAATTAAGCATATGTGGGTGTGAGAATGTCCACACTTGGACACTTAGTAGCTGCAGTTGCCATGGGGATCTCAGGAGACTCTCTTGTTTGTTTCTTTTTAGTCTTTAAAATTATCATAAAGCTGCATGTACCTCCTAGCATGTGATAATTAAGTAAAATCATATATGCAACAGACAAAGTGCATATCTGCTCTAAAAATTAATTTTATTAATATTAGCTTGTTAGAACAATTAAAGGAGATAACATATTTAAGACATGCCCTACACTAGGCAGATAAAAACTATAGTACTAAACATTGTAATGAAGGCCGCACAGTACTGTGAGAATATACAAAGGAGGTGCAGAACTCACAGACAATAGAGAATGCTCTATCAAGATGCTAACACATCTTAGATACTGAATATATAATTTATATAAAGTGAAGAAGGGAAGCAAATGTATCGGTGGCAGCTTGTGAAAATTCAGGTACACATCTTTTTCTTTTTTTAAATTAGCATGGATACTAGTCAATAATTTTAATCAGATAAAATGATAGATGGGGAAAATAACATTAGAAATTTATAGAGCTGTGGTGGTATTGTGTTCCCCAAAATATTGTGTATGCTAATAAACTTATCTGGGGTCAGAGAACAGGACAGCCACAATATTAAATATAGAGGTTAGGCAGTGGTAGCATACGCCTTTAATCCTAGCATTCCAGAGGCAGAAATTCATGTGTTCAAGGATACACCCAAG
>CABHPH010146267.1:0-15410 GCA_902168325.1 Peromyscus nudipes
CCACAGTTGCTAAGTAATTGGGTGCTTTGGAGATTGACCCAGCTCCAGAGGCAGACTGATTAGGCTAAGCCAGGAGTCCTAATTCCATCAGCCTTGCCCAGTCCTAAGTCAGGCAGCATCTGGCTTGCTTTTTGTTGTAGTCATTGGAAGAATAGTGGTCATGTGATCCGCTGAGGCCAACAAGAGGATCCTGAGGGGAGGTCTGCAGGGAGCTGCTGAGTAGGGGTAGGGTCAACAGAAAACCTGATAGCTGTAAGGGCTGGGTGACCTAGACAAGGAGGACATCATGAAGAGAGGCTCAGCTGGGACACTGGACGAGCGTAACAGTGGCAGGGCCCTGCAGTCACTGTAGGATTCACTTAGGAATCCATGCTCTTGAGTTCGAGGCCAGTCTGGTCTACAGAGCAGGGGGTAGGGGGCGAGGAAGGAAGAGTCCCAGTTCCCTCTAAGTGTCCTGTTCTGTTAGTGTTTTTATGCTCCCTGATGGCAGGTATCTGCTTGAGCCCTTCCCCTGCCGTGTTCACTAGCCAAAGCACATCACTGCTCTGGACCCTTGCCAAACCTCTAGTCCGTCAGTCTGATCCCTACGTTTGCTGTTTTCTGCCTCTGTGATGCTCCCGTGTGCCCCATGTATTCTGCACGGTGACTCCTTCTGTGGGTCTCTCCTTCCCTACTCCATATGGACATCAGATGCCTGTCCATCTTCAAAGACACCTCCTTGGCATCCCCTCAGGCACCCTCCTTGACTCTCTCCAGGAGCATAACCTACCCCTCCCTAGCACTAAACTCCTTGAGTAGAGACCAAACCTTGCTGGACTTGCAGGGCCTGGCAGGAGCCTAGTGTATAGTGAGGGTAGGGTATCTGAATGCCCCATAATTCAGGCTGCATTCGCTTTCTGGCACAGGACAAGACCTTTGGCCTGAAGGAGTGGTTTATAAGGGAGGATTTGGGAGGGGGCAGGGGTTCCTTCTGTGAGGGAGTCTTCCGACTGCTCCTCTCACCTGGCAGCAGGGCTCAGCCCCGGGGGTTGGGAGGGGGGGACTCCCTCTTACTTGATGCTCAGTCAGGTAGCGGCGCTCCAAAACAGCCAGCTTGGTCTTCAGGGTCTTCAGTTTCCCTATTTCTCGGGCAAAGTCCTTCTTGTTCTGTTTCCACATGGCATCCTTCAAGAACCTGGCACCAAGGTGAGGGTGTGGCATATTACAGTAACTGGGCTGCCCTCGGGGTGGGGCGCTGAGGGCCAGGGTGGGGTGAGTGGAATTGCCAGAGCAGAGAAGAACAAGGCACCCTCGTCCTATGCCCAGGGACCCTCTGAGGGAGAAGAGGAAAGTTTCTGGTGGAGAGTTGGGGGAGGGGAAAGGCAAAGAAGGAGGGCAGTGTTCAATCTAAAGGGGTGAGGTCAGGCCAAACCCATGCGGACAATATCCTGCCACCTGCCTCCTCAACCCTCCCCCTAGAGGCTCAGTTCTGGGGAAGGACCTTGCCAGAAGGAACAGCAGCTGGTATGGTTGTCATAGGCTCACCGGGCACAGCTGCGGTGGTTCCAGAGCTTGCAATAGTCGATGGGCTTGCAGCCCATGGCATCTTGGGCATGCACATTGGCTCCACTCTGCACCAGGATCTTCATACATCCCAGCAGGCCATTGCGGGCAGCCAGGTGCAAGGGTGTAGAGCCATGGCATGTCTTACTGTGAGGTATACCACAGGGCAAAGGGTAAAGGGCAGAGGGAAGGGGAAGGGCATCAGATAGGCAGGTAAGCTGGAGTGGGCAGGCTTCCAGTGCCCACTCTGCCAGCACCGTGAGGGATCCTGTCCATAACCCTGCTCCTCACCAGGCCTCAAGTTTCTCTTCTCTAAGCTGAGCAGTGCAAATCTAAGAGGATGTGTTTGAATATGACAGCTAGGAGGCTGTAATATGAATATGCCTGGAGGCTCCCTGGGCCGCTTCAGGGCCATCAATCTCATCCGCGTGTCTGATTTTTGAGACAAGGTCTCTTGTAGTACAGGCTGATCTCGAATTTGTTATGTAGCCAAGGATGATCTTGAACCCCTCATCCTCCTGTCTGCATCTCCTGAGTGCTGAGTGTACAGATAGATATGTACCACCAAATCTGGCCCCTCCCTGGCTTTTGGCAAGGTTGGCTTACTTGGTTGTCAGATTGAAGTTAATTTTAATGTGTGTGGTGTGCATATGTGTGTATGCATGGTCACATGTGTGTGTAGGTGTGTGTGCCCGTGCGTGTGAGAGAGAGAGAGAGAGAGAGAGAGAGAGAGAGAGAGAGAGAGAGAGATTGACACTGGGTGTCTTCCTTTTCCTTTACCCATTGAACTATCTCTTCAGTCTCTGTAGGTTGCAATTAAATGTCACCTCCTGGGGCTGGGGATGCACTTCCTTTGACAGAATGCTTGTCTAGCATACATAAAGCTCTGGGTTCAATCCCAGCACTGTATCAAACCAGGTATAGTGATGCATACCTGGGAAGTGGAGGCATGAGAATCAGAAGTTCAAGATCCTCCTTGGCTATCATAGCCAGTTTGAGGGTAGCTTGGACCACATGAAGCACTCAAAAAATAATGAAGAAAGGAATTGCCACTTTCTTAGAAGTTATTGCTTCTTTTAGATAGACCCAGGGCTCCCACCCCATCACCCCATCTTCATAACCCAGTCCTCGGAATTCTGGCCATTCGTTCATTTATTTACAACTAGCATACTGTCCAGTCACCAGAAAGTCAGCTCTGTGAGGGCAGAGATGGGCTCCTGTGTCTGTTGCGATGCTCCCAGCTTAGGTGTGGTGCTTGTTAGCACACCGTGAAAGCTTGGTTAGGACTCTGGGTGAACAAGACAGTCTCTTGGTATGCCATGCATTTTCCTTGTTATGGAAGTATGGCTGGAGAGATGGCTCAGCGGTTAAGAGAATGTACTGATCTTGCAGGACCCGAGATTGGTTCCCAGCACGCAACCGCCTATAACTCAACTCCTTTATCACAGCAGCTCTATGGCACAGGCATTCATCCTCCCAGCCTCAACCAAAGACAGCTAGTTCCCAAACTAAGCTACAAACTAGAAATACCTGGGGATTGTCAAGGCTTCCAAAGCCCACAATGCTATCTGTGTACACCTGAGTGTAGGGACTAGGCCACTGAGGCTCTGCAGACCCACCGTTGGCCTGAGCCAAGATTTTGAGAATTGGATCTGCCCTCTCTGGATGCCCAGTCTCTTAAGAAGCAAGACACTAAGTGGGCTCCTTGACTGCTTTCTTCAGGCAGAACCCCTCATCTGGTCCTGCAAGACTCCACTTGCCTGGCGACCCAGAGTCCCAAGTGTCTCTCCAACAGCAGGCTGGACTTACGAGTTGATGGCTGCCCCTTTCTTAAGCAGGTAGTCAATGCAGGGGAGAATGTCCGACTTGTTGTCTTTATGGATGACTAGGTGCAGGGGCGTCTGGCCGTTTTTGGTAGGCAAATCCACAGGGAACTTGTACTCTTCTATCAAGACCTGAAGGCAGGAAAGCTTGCTTCTCCGCGCTGCAAAGTGGATGGCTGTGAAGCCCTGAGGAGTGGAATGGAGAGCGCAGGAAAAGGCTCAGCAGGATTGGGGCGGGGCCCACAACCCTGCCTCTGTCTTGGGGTTGCCCTCCTTGTTCCCTGTGTCGCTGGAGGGGCTCACAGTCCTTCATCCCCTACCTCTCTGCTTCCAAATGGGCCTTCTATGGATGGGTAATTAGGACCAAGGCATAGAAAAAGTCACCTCGGAGCTCCTCAGCGGCAGTTCATCTGGTAGCCTCTCTCAGGTGTTGGGGAATTTCAGTCCCTGCCTCCACGCTGCAGGCTTTACCTTGTCGTCGACTGTGATCTCCTTGTGCTCCCGATTCAGGCAGAACCGAAGCCAGTCTGCATTGCCCACCGAGGCTGCGAACAACTCGGAGTAGCTTGGAATCGCTTTGTAGTTCGACAACTCTAAAGGGCTAGAATTGGCCGGGCGGGGGTGAGTGGGAGGGCTGGGAACCTCCCCGGGTTTCCCCGCCCCCCACCGGCCCGCACACCTGCCCACCTGGGCTGCGAGGACTCGGGATCGTGTGTGTGTTCTGTCTGCTGTGTGCTGCCCGGTGCAGCGGAACTGGACTGTTCTTTTCTGCCCGAGCCCTTTCCGGAATGCAAGGACCCTGTCCTGCGCCTCCGTGTAGCAACGCTCACAGAGGTCGCGCGGGCTTTGGAGCTACCGCGGCTGTGCGCACAAGGCTGCGCAGGGCGGGACACGCGACCCACCCCCGTCCGCCGGGTGGCGCCTCCACCGCCTTTGGCCCCAGCCAGGACTTTGGGGGAGGGGCGGAGCCCGCAATCCTGGAAACTCTGCACTCCGGGTTCACTACACACTTAGTCCACTACACACTTAGTCGATAGTGGAATCACACAGGAATGAAACGGAAAATGCGACTGGGAAATGGAATCTGGCCATCTCTGCCCATAGAAAGCAGGGTCCGGTGCCACACGCACACGAAGTGCGTTTGTATTTGAAGTTGCATTATGAACTAGCTGCCCTTGAAATTCCACGTGCTAAATTATTACGTCCTCACAGCAGCAGCATAATGGACAACCGCTACGTCACACGGGCCTTCCAAAGCAGAACCGCTCCACTCGCTACTTTTCTTGGGAAATGGAAGTTCCAGGGTAGCCTGGGCTATGCAGTCAGATCTTATCTCAGAAAAGTGCCAGACATGGTGGTGTAAGCCTGCATGCAACTCTGCATTCCAGAGTTAGCATTATTAGAACATAGCAGACACTAAGAGGCAAGGTATTGGTTTAAATATTAAGGCAACTCCACGTAGTTAAAAGGGAGGTTTATTTTGTGGGGTAACTTACAAGTGAAGGGATAGGTTACAAGGTCTGGGAAAGGTGTAGCGGAGTCCAGTGATGTTCTCTGGAGAACTCTGCTCCGTCTACTTCCAGCATCCAGGATCCAGTTATGGAAGCCTCAAAGCGGGTGGTACTTCCAGGTCAAAGCTGGACCGGCTACCCACTACATCAAGGCCCAGTTGGGGAAAGTGGGTGCCTGTGATGTGCCTTTGGAGTATATGTGTGCCCCAGGAAAACTGAAAGGAGAAGGGTACCCTAAGATGTGCAGAGGTACAAAATAGAGATTCTTGGGGCTGGGGGTATGGCTCAGGAGTTAAGAGCACTTGCTGATCTTTCAGAGGGGTTAGGTTCAGTTGCCAGCACCCATCATGATGGCTCACAACCACGTGGAACTCCAGTTCCAGGATTTCCAATGCCATCTTCTGATCTCTAAGGGCATCCGGTATGTAAGTGGTACACATATATAAATGCAGTCAAAACACTCATATGCATAAAGTAAATCTAAATTTAAAAAAATACTGATTCTCCAGCCAGAAGCACCCTTCTCTAGACTCCTGCATTGTACATTATATTACTAAGCCATGTGATGTTTAAGCTTGTCGAAAGTGGACTCTGGGAGGGGGGCCCTCCTGTCCCATACTTCATGATGTTTATTTTAAATGTTTGGGACTGGAGAGATGTCTCCGTAGTTAAAAACAGTTGCTGACTTTCTAGAGGACCTAGGTTTCGCTCCCAGCACCCACATGGCAGCTTTCAACTGTCTGTAACTCCAGTTCCAGAGGATCTGATGCCCCCTTCTGGCCTCCCCTAACACCAGGCACACATGTGGTGCACATACACACATGCAGGCAAAACATCCATCCATGTAAGAATTAAAAATAAATCTAAAAATAAATAATAAAAATGATCTCCAAAACAGCTTTTCCTGGAGCAGTGTGGGCCCCTAACTCTGGGCCAGGGTTTGGGAGAGGCAGCAAAGTGGCCCAGGAGTAAAATGTTGTGTCTTAGCTAGAAGGTGCTTCCAACAGATGTTGCAATTATTTATCCCATGATATAAAAAACGCCTATAATCTCTTCACGGTCCTTCCGAAGCCTAAGCTATTTTGAATTGGGTTTCTGTCCCTTTCAGGAAAGTCTAACTAGTAAAAAGTTTTTTGGTTAACTCCTCCATGGGGTACAATGATTAGGACTGGTGTGGTGGCCTCTGGGATGAGCTGTGTGGGCTAGGGCTCCGTGACACTCAAGGGTGTTGAGAGTCATCTCTGTACTGTTGGGCAACAGCAAATAAGTAAGAGTGAGGACTTATGCTTGGACTGCCAGGCCTGGTTTGTCTGAGTGGGGGCATCCCTGCATGGGGCTAGGACTGGGTGCTCACCATCACTTTCCTGCTAAGGCTTAGCATGTGCTCCTATACGGGGCATATGCTTCTGATACCAGGGCAGAGGCAGGGACTGAGCTGGCTCCCAGCAGCCAGTGTGCTTCTGGAGGTCTCAGGCCTGGCTGTGCTGGCAATGGGCAGGAAAGAGAGCTTCCGGGTCAGTGTCCTGGGTGCCAGAGAGCTAATGTGGTCTTTGTGGGGTGGGCGTCTGTGTTTGGGAGAGAACTAGAATGATAAGTCCTAGCAGGTAGGGCAGAGAACATTTGCTTGTAGGATCAGATTGGAGGAAGACAGGTGTCTGGGGTGTGAGCAGCACTGAGGAGAGAGGTCTGAGCAGGGCTGAACCCTGGAGAGAGGACATGTTCCAGAAAGCTCTGTGGCCTCTCCCCATCTGCTTTCCTTAGCACTCCATTGCCACGCCCATTCTGAACAGGTCCTTCACATGAGCCTCAGAACAGTTCCTGAGGATCAAAGAGGCCTGCTGGGCAGATATCTAGTCCCTTCCAGATGGCCAGTTTCCTTGTGGCTGGCAGATCAAAGAGTTTATTTAATCACCTACCATGGAAGTACCATGACAGTCCAAAATGATCCCAAAGGCATCCAGAATAAAAGGCTTTGGGGTCTGGGGAGATGGCACAATTGGTAAGGTGTTTACCACACAAGTATGAGGGACCTGAGTTCAGATCCCCAGAACCCATGAGCACTAGGATTAAAAGCATACTCCACTATGCCCAACAAGACTTTTCTTTTTTTAATACTTTTACAAACTGCATGGTATCATCTACACCTTCAACAATTAGCAAATTTTTCTCAATCTTGTTTTCACTGGAGACAAATTCATCTCAGTTACTGTTTTTGTTTTCCATTTCAGTTATATCTAAGGAGGCAGGGCTTCTAAAATACAAGACAGACGTGGAGTTCAGTAGTAGAGTACCTGCTTAATAATCTGAAGCACTCCCACCCCCCACCCCGCGCCGCTAGCATGCCCCTAAAAATAGCCCCACCCTCACCAAAAGATACTCCTGTCAACGCAGAGCATAAGACACGGATTTGACCACAAACTAGAAGGCTGCAGCCTGGGGCTGCTCTAGAGCGCGGTATCGGACGCGGGGTCCTGCTGCGCCCCCTGGCGGGAGTAGAACTCGTCCGTCATGCTCTGCGGGATGCGCTTCAGCATCTCTTTGGGGAAGATGCGCAGCAGTTTCCAGCCCAGGTCCAGCGATTCGAACACGGTGCGGTTCTCGTAGGGACCTGGGGACCACGCAGGAGCGTAAAGGCTTCCTGTCCAGAGGAGAAGGGCCAGGTGGTCCCAGCCCCGCCCACTGCCGCGCCCCACCTTGGGTGATGAAGTTCTTCTCGAACTTCTGCAGAAACTCCAGGTAGAGCAGGTCCTCCGAGGTGAGTGCCTCCTCCCCCACCACCGCTTTCATGGCTTGCACGTCCTTTCCGATGGCGTAGCAGGCATACTATGGAAGGGCAGTGTGGGCTCACCACCCCTGTAGGCTGAGCTCCACTTGCTGGGGACCAGCTTTGCGCAGACAGGAACTTCTTGTCCAGGTGGGGCTCAGAACTCCACCTTTTAAATCGGGGTTACCGCATCCACTGCCCCTCTCCTTACCAGCTGGTTGGAGACATCTCCGTGGTCCTTTCTGGTCATGCCCTCGCCTATGGCCGACTTCATCAGCCGTGACAGGGAAGGGAGCACGTTGATGGGGGGATAGACCTGGGGAGCAGAAGAGAGTAGCATGTGACAGGACCCAGGCTCTCTTTTCATTCACCTGCTCCTCCACACCCTTCTAAGAAGACTCCTATTCATCCTACGGAAAAGTGAGCGGCTACACTCTGCCTGCTCTATTCCCCATAGAGTCTAGGCCTTGATGACTAGGTGGAAGACAGTCAGGGTTGTTACATAGGCGAGTCTATACAGGAAGGAAGCTGGAGCTAGGGGCAATGAGGTGAAATTAGTTAATGAAACACAATTTCAAAACATTTGATATTTGTACAAGCAAGTTGAAGCTTAATAGTGTGTGTGTGTGTGTGTGTGTGTGTGTGTGTGTGTGAGAGAGAGAGAGAGAGAGAGAGAGAGCATGTTTTGAGACAGTGTCTTGTAGCCCAGGCTATCTGGATTCGAACTTGCTTGTAACTAAGGATGGCCTTGAACTTCTGATCTTCCTACCTCCACCTCCCTAAAACTAGGATTACAGGCTTGTGCTAGGTTTGCAGGCTGTGTTGTTGCCTGTATTATGTAGTGTGGGGATGGAACCCAGGGCTTCCTACATGCTGGGCAGGCTCTTAACCAAATGAGCTACAGCCCCAGCCCTGTTACCCCTATTTAGTGTCACCAAAGCTAATAACTGTGAGTGGAAGAGAAATGCTTTATAGTTAGTGCTTTCCATATGCTTCATATATACTAATGCACCCCCCCAGTACATTGGTGTGATACATAAACATGGACCCAGAGATCAGCATCATTTTCTCAAGGTCCTATGGCCAAGTGGGCTAGCCTATGGCTAGCTGTGAAGCACAGGCTCCCCCGGTGCCTAGCTCCTGATGGTGTGACTTTGGGCAGACCTCTCCTCCTTCTTGCACAGGAGTGATACATAACTCTTTTTCGATGTCTTGGCCGCAGGGGAGCAGATGTGGGGAGAATGGAGGCAGCTATAGGGAAGGAACAGTACCTGCCGGTTGTGTAGCTGTCTGTCCACATAAATTTGTCCCTCTGTGATGAAGCCAGTCAAGTCTGGGATGGGGTGGGTGATATCTGCAAGCAAATACCCTGTCCTCAGTGTATGGGGGCGGGGTTCTCATCTACTTGGGGACACATGAGTTCTCCTTTCAGCATGGGGATGATGGGGTGGCTGGTGGAAATGGAGAGTGGGTTCTGGAGGGGCAGGGGGTGCTGGAGACTACCGTCATTGGGCATGGTGAGAATGGGGATCTGCGTGATGGAGCCACCCCGGCCCTCCACGCGGCCAGCTCGCTCATAGATGGTGGCCAAGTCTGTGTACATATATCCAGGAAAGCCACGGCGCCCTGGCACTTCCTCTCTGGCAGCTGAGACCTGCAATACCCACAATAGTAGGTATGTCAGAAGATGAAAGGCTAGACTCAGGAAGGGAGATTAGGAGGTTGGACTGAGGGGACAGAGGAGGAGTGCCCAGCCTGTGATTGAGCCTTGAGACTTGCTGAGAGGAGCAGGCCTAGATGAGGGAATTATTTTGTTTATCAGAGTGGATGTGAGGCCAAGGGAGAAACAGGGAGGGGTGGTTTGAATCTGACACCCGTCAGCCAGAGTACCTCCCGCAAAGCCTCTGCATAGGAGCTCATATCAGTTAATATGACCAGCACATGCTTCTCACACTGGTAGGCAAGGAACTCAGCTGTGGTCAGCGCCAGACGAGGGGTGATGATCCGTTCAATCCTGGAAGCCAAGCATGACAGGGCTCAGGGAGCCTGGGGGCCCAAGCCTGGGCCCATGAAGCTCCAGAATGGAGTGTAAGGTTGGCTGGGAGGTGGCAGGGGAACAGATAAAATGAGCCCTGCCCAGGGCTCCTGGTCAAGACAATGGTTCCTAACAGTGGGCACTTCCTGGCAATACTGATGCTCCCTTGCCCACTGTCCAAGGTGAGCCAAAAATGTGCCTTTCCTGCTTGAAGCTCTCCTGAGCATGCTTCCTTTAGCTGGCCATTTCAGTTCTGGGCTCTGGGCCTGTGGCTCTTCCCCTAGCAATGCCATCTCAGCATCCAGAATTCTGTTATTTAGTTTGAGGGTACCCTTAATACCCAGGATAAGTTATTAGATTTTTAATGTTATCCATGTGAACCCTAGATTGAAAGTCCCATCTTCAAAACTTTCAAAATAGAGCATTTTCTGAATAAATGCCACAAACAGTGGTCTCTCCAGTGATGACCTTGTTCAGGTGACACAGGGATGAGAGGTCCCTGACTAGGACAGCTGCTATGGCACAGGTATGAGGAAATCAGAGGGGCAGGTGGGGTCCCGGTCTGGCTCCCTAGCATGCCCCAGGCCTCAGTTTCCCTATCTGTACAACCAAGAGTTATTCTCACAGCTCTAGCCCATGGCTGTAGTTCTGGGATGTCCTGAACTCCAGTATCCCAGGTCTAGGAAAGGGGAAGGCCCCAAGGGCAGTCTGAGCATAGGAAGGACTCACGTAGGATCATTGGCCAAGTTCAGGAAGAGGCAGACGTTTCCCATGGTTCCATTCTGCTCGAAATCTGACTTGAAGAACCTGGCTGTCTCCATGTTCACCTAGACACATAGCCAGGGGAGCTATGGGCAGGCCATGTGGCTGAGAGCTGGGCTTAGTCATGACCAGCTTTTCTCAGCAAAACTTGGGGACTGACAGCTTAACAGTCATTGGCTGTACAGATGAATAGTCAATGAGGTGGCCATAGGGCCCAAGAAGGACTCATCAGGTCCCCTACAAAACTCAGCCTTTTTAACCTCTAGCCTCTTCTTGTCCCTCCCTTGGCCAGCTACTTCCCTACCCAGCCCCTCAGCCTCCGATTGAACCCTCTGAGGACCCTTGGCATCGCTTTTCAGAAGATATCTTGTCTCTGTAGGTTCCCTGGGCTCCTCCTCCAGGCCAAGTATGGCCCTGGGATACCTCAAGGGTCACTCTGACCTGGTCACTGAGTTCATCCCTGCCCCCTTTAGCCATGCTGGGGTCTCTGCCTCCAGACTGGCTTGAACTTTAGGGGCTTCTCAGGGTGGAGGACTCAGTGTCCCCCATCAGAATAGGCTGTGCTAGAGCCAAGGCAGGCAAGGCTATTTCTCACCATTTCCAGACTTGCCTCCAGCTCTCCTTACCCCCATGGCTGCAAAGACAATGGCGAAGTTGTCCTCATGGTAATCCAGCACAGCCTTGGACTTCTTCACCAGCCCGGCTTGGCGACAGATCTGGGCAGCAATCTGAGACAGGATGGGCCAGGAGGGAGGCTGTCAGGGCCAGAGCTCTGTGACACCTGGCCTGCTGAGCATCACTGCGGAGGATGGATGTTGCAAACTTTGGGTGAGGAGAGTCCAAGCCCGGAAGAGTGAGGGACTGCCCTGGATCCTGCAGTCTTTCTCAGGGTTGGGGATGGTCTGTTCTTAGGCTACTAAGGAGTTGAAGGCACCTGTCACAAGGAGCAGGGCAGCATCCCCAAAGAGCAACAGTCTTGTGTGAATCTGGGCAGTTTAGCTTAGGATAGCTGAGCCTTTTAGAGCCTGCACCTCCCACAGCCTGCTGGAACCATATGAGACTAGAATGTGTGTGACTGTGAGAGCCCTCTGTCAGCCTGAATCAAGATGTGTTGGGGAGGGAGACTCTCCAAAGAGAGTTGGCACAGTCAGGAATGGTGAGGAGGGATATCTAGAAACCTCGTCACACCAGTGGCTCTGAGAGGACGGCATGGCTCTTGTCTGGTGGTGGCGGTCAGGCAAACACAAGTACAAGAACTGCCTGACACAGGCTGTGGCTCAGCTGACTTCTACACTGGAGTCTACTCGGGCTCTCTGAAGCCAGTGAGCACTCCATTCACTAGGGACAGTGTGCAGCCCTTTCCAGGGCCCATGTGTGACTGTATGTGTTGGGAGTGTCTCTTATGCCACCCTGGCCTTGAGCTGTCAGGAAACACCAGCTGGGGTGGATGCTGGTCATTCCTACTCTGCTTGGCACAGAAGTGCTTGGTGCTAGCCTGGAAGCCCAGGCCTCTGCTTGTCCCCGATCCTTGGTTGTGTGTCCCTCACCTCGTTGTGGGGGAGCCCAGCCGCAGAGAAGATGGGGATCTTCTGGCCACGGGCGATGCTGTTCATGACATCAATGGGGGAGATTCCTGTCTGGATCATCTCCTCGGGGTAGATTCGGTCATGAGGATTGATGGGCTGGCCTGGGAAGGGTGACCATGCAGGTTCAGGCTCCAGCCCTTCTACCACCAACCACCACTGTCTCTCTCTGCCAACCAGCTCTTCAATAGCCCCTTCTGCAACAACGGAACTATGTGCGCAGCATCACCCAAGGCACCTGTGGCTCTTGTGCATGTGAGATGCAATTGAAAAATGAAATTTCCTTTCATTTGAATTGGTTCAAGTTTAAAAAGCCGTTTTCTCCATGCTATCTTCGATAGCATTGCCCTAGCTTCTTAGCTAGACAGCCCCCCTCAACACCTAGGTACCTGAGTGGTGTTCAGAGGACCAGAGGGTGACTCACAGACTATGTGTGAACAGACATGTGCTTTGCCACTAGCTTGCTGTGTGGCCTTGATCAATGGGTGGGGGAGGCTCCACAGGCCTCCATTACTGCCTCGGAAAACTGGTGGGTGGGGCAGTCAGAAAGGTCTCCTGAAGAATAGCTGGGGTCCTAGGAAGGGATCCTTCTCTGCTGTGAGTCCCCAGCATCCAGGATAGAGCATAGGGAACTGAAGGCCACAGGGGATGACTGGAGGTGCTCTGCAATGATAGAATGGAGTGCTAGAGGCAGTTTGGGGTTCTATGGATCTGGGGAGGGAGGCCTTTGCTGATCTGCCTGTTCATCTGGCCAGCTATGGGGCTAGCACTGCTTGGCCTAGGTCCGTACAGGACTTCCAAGGGTAGGTCGCAGAAATGATGGCTTGGGTGGGCAGGTGCTAGGGCTGTGTCCTCAAAGCCATGCAGGGTGAGCTTCCACTCTCTCACCATTGATGTCCAGAAAGTCCTCTGCCATGACAACAGGCCCTTTGTCAATGGGCTTGCCAGAGCCATTGAAAATCCGACCTGAGAGGGACAGGGGGTTCAGGAAGGGTGTCAGGGCTCCCAGCCTGTGCATGGCCATCAACTCCACATACTCCTCCAGAATCCCATCACCCTGTGTTCCCCGCCTCCTCAGCCCCCCCCCCCCCCCGCCATCACACATGCCTGACTTCCGTGACTGTCCCTGCCAAGGGCAGGGTGTCTTCCTTCCTTTGCTGTGAATTTTCACAGGCAAGGCATTTTGGAGTCACCCTGACCACTGGCCTGGGCCCAGGTTGATCACTAATCAGAGGATCAGGCCAGGTAAGGAAGGGCTTAGTCATCCCTTTCAGCCTGGCCCCGAGTAGGTGGCTCCCAGCTGCACCTGTAATGACTTAACCTCACCCCTTCATCATTGAGCATGTTCTATATGTTGGGCCCTGCACTAGGGATGGGAGCTAGAGAGAGAAAACAACCTCTGGCTTCAGAAGGCACATAGGAAACATGCGTACAGGCAGTGAAGGGCTTGATTAGAGAAGCCAGGAGGGAAAGACGGAGGAGCACCCACCCTGCCCCTCCACTCTCACCCAGCATGTCCTCTGACACAGGAGTCCGCAGGATGTCCCCTGTGAATTCACAGGTGGTCTTCTGGGAATCGATCCCTGAGGTCCCTTCAAACACCTGTGAGTAGGGTTTGTTGTGAGGGGCTAGCTGGAAAGAATGGGCCGCCCACTGAAGGCACTCAGTGCATAGCTCTGAGCAGGGTATTCTCTGGGAAACAGGTCATTCCTCCCTCCAAGGCTTGTGAAATAGAATGGGAACTGGGGGTTCCCTCTTCTCTCTGGCACCCTTACCTGAACAATGGCTTTGGTCCCAGCCACTTCCAGCACTTGGCCACTCCTCTGGGTCCCATCCGGGAGGGTAAAGTTGACAATCTCAGCATACTGGGCAAACTGTTAGGGAGAAGAGCCACCCAAGGTGAGGCTCCTGTCACTTCCCATCTCTTCTTCTGGTCTCAAGCTACTGCCTGTCTTCTTGTGCCCTGATGTGGGGAAGGGGCTTTTTTTGGGAGGGGGCACCCTGGAGATAACTGGGATTTAATCGGAAGCACGTGTTAGATCCAAATCTCTTTTCTTAGTGCAAGTTTATGGCAGCTGTCTAATTACTTACACGGCTTACTGAGCCCTCAAGTCATTAACACATGAGCCTTAGTTTTCTCCTCTTTAAAACAAGAGTGCTAAGAATAAGCCCCACCCCACAAGGCTGCTGTGACCAGGATGGGAACCCTACAATCAAGCTGTCAGCATAGCGCCAGCTGGGGTGGGGTGGGAGGGGGGGTGACTCAGTAGCACAAAGTGGCCATTGTGGCCAGCCAGGTCTCCTGAGCACGAAGGAGGAGCATACTTGTCACCAGAAGAAAGACTCCCTGATTTCTAGGTGTCACTGATCCAGTGACAACCTATTCCTAGCTATGGAGCTGGGATTGGCATCTGTGTAATGGTTAGGAATTTAAACAAAAATCAGGTTAATAAAGAAAATATATAAGGGACTTCTGTGATGAAAAGGATTTGATTAAAGCATTTGAATAGGCATTTCTCTAAAGATGCAGATATGGCCAGTAGGCAGGTGGCAACATACTCATGGTCATTCTCCTTGGTCAACAAGAAAATGCAAATCAAAACCATGATGAAGTACCGCCGAACACCTGCTAAGGTGGCTGAGAAAGAAAAAGCGGATGTTAACACACACTACTGCGGATATGGAGAAATCAGAATCCTTTGTATTCTCCCGGGTGGAGTATAAACCAAAGCACTTGGTTTACACTGAGTAACATGCAGCTCCTCAAAAGGTTAGAATAGAGTTACCATTTGACCTAAGCAGTTTTACTCTTAGATATCTACCTGAGAAATAAACACATATATATCCACATAAAGTCTTGAATGTGAATGCTCATGGAAGCATTATTCAGAATAGCAATAAAGGAAGGAAGGAAGGAAGGAAGAAAGAAAGATAAAAAGAAAGAAAGGAAGAAAGGAAGGAAGGAAGGGAAGAAAGAAAACAGGGCAGGGATCTAGTACAGACAGAGGGTCCAATGCTGTCTTCTGGTCTCTGTGGACACTGCACTCATATGCACACACACACACACATACACACAAATAAAAATAAATCTTTAAAAGAAAAAGAAAAGGGAACAAATATCTATTAGAAAAAGAACCTACAACAAGCTCTACTAATCACATTCAGAAAACAATAAAGAAATATAAGAATTTAGAAGAAATGAATGAAGGCTTAAGAGAATACAACTCAAACCAAAACCAATTAAAAATTAATAGAAAGAATGATCTTATAAAAAAAATTTTTTGAGACAAGATCCTTGGCTAGCCTGAAACTTGATATGTAGACCAGGCTGGACTTGAACTCACAGAGATCCTCCTGCCTGTCTCCTGAGTGATGGGATTAAAGACTTGT